>WBMV01003598.1:2013383-2149617 GCA_013396655.1 Campylorhamphus procurvoides | reverse complement strand
TTCTTTCCTCCCCGCTCTTTGTCTGCGGCCCGGCCCGGCACGGCGGCAGGGGCGCCCCGGCTTTGTGCGGCTGCCCGGCCCCCGGCGGACACAAAGGCGGGCGCAGCGCCGGGCAGAGCGGGAGAGGCGCGGGGCGTGCGGCGTGTGCGGGGCTGGGGCAGGGCGAGCGGGTGCGGAGCGGAGCGCGGTCCGGGGGGCTCGGCGGGGAGCAGTGCGGGCTCCGCGTGGGGTGCGGGGCCTCCCTTCCTCGGTGCACTTGCGTTTTGTCGGCGTTGCTGAACCCCGCCGTCGGAGCCACTTGCACAATGTGGCCACGGGATGAAAAGGAGAATCACTTTCCCGAGCGTGTTCCCCTACAATAACGCTTTCGGTGAGGCCGGGCTTGTTCCCCGCCAGATGACAGACACGAGCAACAACCTCCCCGCGCCGGAGCCGGACACACGCGGCGGTGTGTGCCTGGGCTCGCTCGCATCGTGGCGTTTGTCGGCGTTAAATCACCCCTCGGACACCGCAGCGCCCCGTTAAAGGAGGCGCTCCGGCTCGCGGTCTGAGTCTTGGAAATTCAGCAGACCCTTTCCTCCTAAGTAATTTTCCTTTTCGGAAGGAGGTGAAGGGAAAATGATGCGGTCTAGCGCGCTTTTATCGCTGCCAAAAAGCTCATCACAAGGTTTGTTTTCCATGATGAGCGGCATGCGAACGTGCCGGCTTTGAGCGGTGATCAGCAGCTCTGAATATCAGTTCAGCATCGTTTTCTTTTTTTTTTCTCTTCATTGTGAAGTTTAAAGAGTTTCAGAGATGAGGAGATACTGTCCCTAGTGAAAGCAGGTCAGTGGGTGTTGTTTGTCGGCTAATGAGGCCATTCTATTCGCATGTTAATGGCAGGTTGACTTATTGCAGCAGGGGGTGAGTGCAGTCAGTCAGTCACATGTACATTCACTTGCCTATCTGCATGTGTATTCCACTACGGCACTTTCTCTGGGGGTTGTAAAGTGCAAAACAGGACGTGGTTGCCGAAGATACGCAGTAGGGAGATATCAATGGTCTAGTCATGTATAAACTCAAGTATAATAGTCATGCATAAACTGGCGTTAGAGAGGGATCTGACTTACTGCTGTTAACACCCCGAAAGAATGTACCCATCTTGGATTTTATCCCGCAGGAAAAAAAGCAATTTGGAACCAATGAAGAGAAATCACTGTTGGGCAGTATTTTGTCTTTCTATCTCACGGAAAGTGTAGTGTGAACCCTGTCAGTGAAGTCAGAGAACATTTAAATTGAGCAACCAGGGTATAGGGAGGAGAAAAAAGAGGGAAAGCAAAGATGTGGAAAATAACAGTGCCTTGGTGGTGGGGCTAAACTGTTTATGTGAAATGAAGAGCTCAAAAATCATCTTTCAGTGGAAATAGTTGTTTCATTTTGGGAAGTGACTTGAAAAAAAACTTTGTGAATATACCCACGGAACCTCAGAAAGTGGTTTTGTATTGCCCATTTCAAAACTAATTCTGAACAAATCTTCAAAAGAAGAAAAGATTGAACAGGAGACACTGAAGCTCCTGAATTTGCCGAATTATCACTCTTCATAATAAGGCTTTTAACGAGGACTTTGGCATTGTGCTGATTCCTGGCTTCTAGCCAGGAAAAGTGGTATTGTTTTGATTTAGTGTGCATGGTACTAGACTTAGGCATGTCAACATTGTTTAAAGAACAAGAAAGGTGTGCTTGCTGAGGAGTTATTATGACGGACAGATTTCCAAGGTCTCTTGTTGGCACCAGTGCTGCTTTGGATAAGAGAAATAAGAGGTTGTAAATATTTTGCCTCCTGCATGCAGAATCGGGAGACCCTATAGTTGCTGCTGGAATGGGGATTTCAGCTGTCAGGAGTTGGATGGGACTGTTCCTTCTTGCCCTCAGCACTTCAGATGCTGCTGGGACTCTGTTTTCCACACAGTTCCTTTAAATAGTAGTAACGGCCAGACAGCCCAAAAGAAAAGAAAACTAGAAAAGATCAACCTAAAAACACCTCATCATTTTTTGGAACAAGTCTGCTGCTCACATGTTGAAAAACATGAAGTTTCGGTTGGATTGATGTTACCAACCCTGTTCAGGATTACAAGGGGTGCTTCACTTCTAAGTTCCTTGCGTGGACAGTAGAGTGTTTTTTTCAGTGTGCCAAAGCAGTGACTTTAAATCCTTTGCTCCATTTCATTCTGAGTGGAAGATGTTTTGTGTTTCTACTGGAGCCAAATAAGGTCCTTTTTAAAAAGCTGACAATTTTTCAAGACGGAATTTCAGAAGAGCTGTCCAATTTGGCTTGTCACAGGGAGTGACCCCTCTACCTCTCTCACTGGGCTGCCGCACAGTAGCTCTAGGCATGGTAGCAGCATCTGTAAGCCAGCTTCACAACTGGAGCCTGAAAGTGGTAGAACAAAGTTGCCAAGTTTCAAGTAGAGTTGGTGGTTATCTTGGAAACTGTGCTGCAGAACACAACCACAAATGATTTTGCCAAATAATATACAGTATTTATTTAGTCCAGCTCTCTGATTGCTGTTAAGGCAGTCATCCAGCAGCAGTAAGTGTTGTGACATCATTCTGAAAAGCGATGTGCTGGTTCTGAAATGGAGTGGGATGTACTATGATTCATTATTAAAAAAAAAGCTGTAGTCTGAACAGAGATAAAGCATATGACTGCATCATGGCTGAAAGCCAAAAAGAGAATTATATGAATCAATCACACTTGATGCATTATTCCCATCCCTTACTCTACAAGGCAGTGAATACTGTCTTACTCATTTAATGATATTCTGCAGCAAAAATGTGCTTTTGAACACTGAACAAGTAACTAGTAACAAGTTGCCATAGTTCCGGTTGTTAGACTTCCAGATCATCACTGCTTACATGTTCAATTTGCATAGCTTGTCCCGATATCCTAGATAATAAAACTTACAAATGGAAAGTACCATGAGTAATCATCCTCTCATTTACCCATTGAAAAGCAGTCGCTTCTGCCTTCCCTTAGGGTATATTAAGTCTGTTTAAAAAGCCCAGTATATATATATGGAAAATCACCCCTTTTGTCAAGGAATTGCTCTGTGGGTGGACATGGAGGTGGTGGGGTTCAGGAATAAAATTCTGAACCTCCAGCATCAGCTGGACTAATCCCAAGGACAGTTGATGACTGACCCAAAAAAGTTGTTTGGATTAATGTACTGGGCATGTGCCTTGCATTACGTAGCAGGGAGTAACAGAAGGAAGGTAGAGAAAAACAAGATTTGTGAAGTAGAAAGAACAGATAACTAATTTCACCCACATATCTCACACTGTTCTTGAAATGAAGAAAAAAATATGCCCTAGTTTATAGAAGGATCAGAAAGAGTGTTCTACTAGTTTTTCATACTAAAGGATTTTAAATCTGGGGTCAATTTAAAGAAAGTTGCCATGCTTTGAAAAAAACTGAAAAAAACCTGTAACAAATAAAAGCCATAAAGATTTAGATTCCTGTCTGTCTTTTCAAGCAGCCTTGTTCATCTCTGTCAAACACCTTCCAGAACTCTGAATCATCTTAGTAACCTGAACAAAATTCAGGCTGTCCTTAAAAAGCAAAGTTTTCTGTGGAGGTGTGGGTTCCAAGTTGGAGTGCTCTTTCCTTGTAGCATACATATTGCAAGAAATCCCAGTAGGATTATTCTTACAGATAAATAAAGGCTTGCAGTATTTGACCTAATTCTGGTGTGTGCGTTTTATCTCTTACTAAAAAAAAAAATTGAAAAATAAAATAAAGGAGGCATTTATGTTGCAGTGTGGAAAGGAATAGGCTTGTTCTACGTTCAAGTTCAGCAAGAAAGGATAATTCAGCATGTTAAGCCTAATCAAGTACAGAGCTCTGTTAAACCACAACAGACAGTTTCAAAGAAGTAGCAAAGAAGTGAGCAGGTGAGTGTTTAGATATCTAAGATAGCCAGGAATAGCTCAATAACCAAATACCCCATGGAAGTGTTTTCCCCAGATACAGGGCAGTAGCCCCAGCACTCTGATTAATTACTATGATGCAATTTAGACAACTTGAAATAACCCTCACGTGTTCTACAGCATTACCTCTAACCTCAGTACATTCCACGTGGTTTCCCAGCATATGAATATTGGTTTCACCAGGTGTGTTCACAGGGGAGGAGAAGTTTCCAGGTTTAAGCTGAATTTTTGAAGACCTATAAGGAATGACTTTTTTTACTCTATATGAGCAGTTTTGTCTGTATGTTTCAGTGACTAAAGTTTAAACAACTTCTCTGCCTAATCTCCTTTCTAATAATGCATAAGCAGTCCAAGTTTGTCTTCCAGTGTCCTGGCGTGAGCTACTTTCAGTCACGTCGTGTTGGGAAAGGATTTGGCTCCATTGCAGTAAACCCCCGGCTTATTAAGTGGGTAGACGTTTAGGTCAGGACGATGACTCTCCATGTGGTTGCGCGCACGTGGTTAGAGTGTTTACAAACAGTGTCCCAGCATCCTCGGCAGCTGCCTTGATGCAGCCAATGAGGACAGAGTTCTAGGAATGCCCCTAGTCCTCATGAGCAGCGGAGAAGGGGGGAAGAAACAAAAAAATGCAGTTTTAAGAACACGTACCATAGTTTGGTTTCTGGCTGAGTTTTCTGCATCTGTGTTGCATTCTAGATCACTGGGTCCTTTGTCGGATGCCGTTGTTTTTTTTCCTCAGCACTCGCGCTCAGTCTGGGCTGTGTTGACGCTTTTGTCTGGAACGGACTGACACAAAGTATGAGATGGGGGTTAAGGGAATTGTTGCAAAGGTTTCAAATTATTTTTATGCCCCTTCTCCCCTTCTAAAAAATTTATAATTAATTCAATCCCCGAAAGCTTTTATGACAAAACAGCTCTTTGCAATACAAGAATTCCACTGTAAATGGTTATATATTTTTCCTTAATTAGGCATGACTCACTGCCTGTTAGGATTCTAGAACAATTCCCTTTTTAAAGAACAAAAATTATGAATCCTACTAACTTTATAAGTAAAATCAAATAGCTGAAAGTCTTAATGAGACATGTTGACACAAAGAGGCATTGCTGTTACGAAAGCTAATAGCACTGTAAGGCAAGTTTTGGATCTCCATTAGACACAAGAAGCTTGGTGGAGATTTCTGCATTTACTCAACCAAATGAATAATGCCACCAATCTGTTGTTAAAAAAAAAAAAGGAGTGGGGAAAAGTGATGGTAATTACTGGAGATGCCTTGCACAGAAAATTCTGTGATTCTGTGAAAACGTACTGTAACTGGTCAGAAGTGCTCAACTCTCAATGTGTTTCATGCTGTCCCCTGTGAACCTAACCCAAAGCTGTCAGACAGATTCTGGTCTCCAGAGACACCTGAAGCCTATATTCTGCATGTGCTATGTGACTTTATTACCAGATCTTCTGCTCCTCATCCAGTCTCATGCACATTTTTCAGACATTCTTATGCAGTTTTGCAGCAAGCACTCAGATCAATGTACAAAGCACATCACTTGCTTTATAAAATGAATCCTAAGATGTGTTTTTTCCTCATAGGGAGGAAGCGTTTGGTACAAATATCTCTTCCAAATTCTGAATTTGTCTAGATGAATCATGGTATTCACTGTCATGTAACACAGTACGAACACCGATTCACAGATCTTGTTGTACTCAGGGCTTCTGCCAGCATTTGTATGTTCACATTGGTTGCTTCCATTTTGTGTTAATGTCTACTACATCACTGTATTTTTTTTTACTACACTGCAGTGGTTTCTTGCTCACCTATTGTTTCATGTGTGAGACACAATTATTTCTGTTATATCAAGAATCTGCCTCTGTTTCAGTGAGCTCTTTATTGCTTTTCATTCTCTTTTCTGACTTCATTTTGCCCACAGTTCCCATTACTCTTGCAGCACCTGGGTAGCAGAAGGTAGCAATTCAGAGTAAAGAATATATGACAAAGGCATTCCTGAGTTTTCTCTATTTGTTCCTTCTCTTGCCACTTCTAGTGCTGTTGGAGAGATCAAAGGGTAAACATTAACCCTGGGCCTGATGCTGGCAGGAGAGTTTTGCCCTCAGCTTCAGTGTCCTTTAGTATCTTTCCGTATTTGTCCCTTAGCATGAGACAACGACTGTTCATGCTGCACTCACCCCCATTTCATGCCCCTGATGGGTTTTTTCATCTTTGTTTAATCTGATTGTTCTTTCAGTGCTACTTCACTTGTGTTTGAAGTCACATTCTTTGAAGTTATACAATTTTTATACTTGCCAAAGGACACAAAACTCTTTCAGCTTTTATGTAAGCAAAAAGAAGAAAAGAATGATTGCATATTTCCTCTTGTGTGCAAGTACCATTACTGTCCTGCACATGGTAAAATGAGGAAAAAGGAATTGTTCCAGTAAAGCAGGAGTTTCTTCCCTTCCCCAAAGTTAAAGTTCACAGAAGTGAGATGTTTTTGTGAAGCTTGAAGTATATGTACAGCTTAATAAAAGATGCCATTTATCCCTAAAAGAGAGCATATGAAAGCTGGAAAATACGTTGGACTTGCCTCTCCCTGGGATATGGAGAAGTGTGTGTGTGTGTGTGTGTGTGGGTATTACAGATATTAATATACTTCCTTTTCAAGTTACCAGCTTTTTGTTCCCACTGCACTCCTTTGCTTGCTTGTCTGTTTGATTGCAAGTTTGTGTCCCAAAAAGCTCTGAAATATTACTAAAGTGGCAGCAGTAAAAATCAAAAATGTGAAAACTGAACAACTGGAAGGGGCCAGATTTAACAACCAACTTTGTGTAACTAGTAGACATTTTGGAAGAAAGAAAATCTCTGCTAGTGAGTTTCCATTCCATGCACAGTTAGTTGCAAGTGTACACATCACTACCCAGAAACAAGTGAAAATACTGACCAAATAGCGAAAAACACTCTTTATTTTTATAACGATGAAAAATATACAAAACAGAAGAATACAGCTTTTCAGTTCTCTGATGTTTCTATGGTGTTCTCCATACTCTACATGGAACATTTGTTTTCCTTACATAAGTTTAGACCTGTGCTTTTCTGCTTCCTTTTGACCCTTAATGCAGAGAAGAAGCTTCTGTAGGTGCAAGAAAACAGTAGGAAAAACAAGAATTGTGCTGATATGGTTGGGGTTTTTTCTTAGTTACTGTGTGTAGTGCCTGAAAAGGGAGAGACCAGGCAGGAAACACAGATTTCTATCTGTTTTTCCACTGTGTCTATGTTGTGCAGTTGAAAATACATTAAGGATAGGTGGCTATTTTCCCTCCAGTGTTGTCAGCTGATTTGTGATCCTCCAAAATGATGGCAGGCAGCCCTTGTAATTTTCACAAAATCCTATTCATTTTCTTTGGGCTCAGAGAACTGTAACAGAGACACTTGTAGAAGTGAGGCACCTAGTCAGTCATGTATTTTGTAGTAACGAGAGGGAAAAAAAGTAGTTTTGGGGCTATTCTTATTTTCTTTGAGTGGATAGGGAGAGGACAGAAAGGCTAAGAGGCAAGTATAGAAGCTAAAAACTGATTTTTACCTCAAAAAAACCCCGTGTTTTCAAAGTTGCAAGTTAACATGTATTGTGCCATAAAATATAAACTGTAGCTGAGGGATTAGAAGTTTTGCCTCTGGAAGACTGAGTCCAACTAGGAACCGAATAGTTGCTTTTTCCTGAAACAACTAGCTGGTTGGAGATATTTTGTTGGACAAGCTGGAGCATGAGTCTAATTCAGGATGGCAATGCTGATGCTTCTAAATATAAGGAGAGTGGATAGAGTGAAATTAATTATTGCACATTAGGAGGCACCTCGTATCCCAGCCATGAAACAGAATCCCACTGTGCTTGGGGCTGTACCAACATAAGCCATTTTTGTTCTGTTTTACTATTTAATTCAGTGAAGGAGGCAGGGAAAAGGGGTCTGGCAGCACACAAGGGGCCAGAGTGTTAGTAACTCTTGTTTACAGCAGAGGCAGGCAGCTCCCTTCCAAAAAACTAAATATTTGCAGTAAAAAAAGCAAAGCTGCTATTACTGCCCGCTCTGTGTGTGTGTATGTATGTGTATGTGTGTAAGAGGAGTTTCTAACGAGCACTGCTGCAGTCTTTTCCCCAGGGTGCTAATGTTAGTGAGCAGGCAAAACACGCAAAGAATAAGAGAAAGGGTACAAAATTAATAAGCGACAACTGAGAGCCAAAGCACACAGAAATCATGCAATGTGGTACAAACCCTGCTGGAGTAATTCATTTCAGTGCCTTTTTTTTAACCCTAAAAGATCTACAGGAAAGCTGTGGTATAGCTGGGAACTGAACCCATATCTCCTGAGCCTGAGGGCTTTACTCATGATACTCTCCTTCCTGCTCATTCAGAGGTTTACAGATAGTTTTCTCTGCTTACTAAGATAACAGAAGTATCAATTTTAAGAAACAGAAACTCGACGCTTTTCACTTTTTTCAGAAGTTGGGTTTCAGTAGCATTTTCTGCTGATTGACATGTTCTCTTTTTGCTGCACAGCCCATCAGACCTTTAAATCAGCAATGTTCATCAAAAAAACCCCCAGCAAATTGAAATTAAACATATGTCTTCAGGGAAGAGGATGGCTTTTTGTGCACTGCTTTGCAACACTGTTTAAACCCCCCACTCCAAGTGAGAAAGGGTGCAGGAAAGGATGTATCTCCATTTTACTAGCACTGTAAATGTCTTCTTGCACCTCCAAACAAATAATTAAAATAATTAAAAATAGTATGTTGTGTCAGTTAATCACAATGTATGAAAGAGTTATATAATGTCATTTCAATAAGTAAGTACTCCAATAACTCCCTTTAATGCCCGCAATCCTCCTAATGATGCAGGCAAGATTTCCCACAGTCTGCAAACTGTTCATATACATCAGCTCCAACCTACCACACAACTCCCACTTGATCTGTTTTATCAATTACAGGTTTGTCAGGGCTCACAAACCCTCACGCTGACATCATACTTGGTAGCAGAGCTCAAAGGTGGGAAAAAAAACAAAACAGACTTCAATTTGTTGTCAGAAATGTCTCTGCTAGAGATGGGATGCACAAACCTGTGCAGGTGATATAACCTTAGCAGCATTCATAGCTTTCTGTGCAACAGTCACCTGTTGTCTCCTAGACCTGAAATAGAGATGGCAGGTTTTAATGTCTCTCTCTGGTCTTTGAGAGTTCCTTTGCTGTGGGTCACAGTCATAGCTAAGCCTGCCTGGTACGTAGTGCATTTCACCCAGAGCCTACCCTATTGAACTTCAGCAGCACATTCACAGACTTGTGATACAATCCACGATGAAGTGCATTTGGAAGTCAAATCCAATGGGTAATTAGCTCATGCAGTGTCTCTGGATGCTGGCAGAGGCAGCATCCAGAAGACCGTGAAGAACAAGTGGATTTTTCCCTGCTACGTTTAGAGATCCAATAGCACTGCAAACTACTTTGGAAAATGATGGAGTGGGAGCGTTTGGACTTGCCTACCCCTGCTGCTCTTCTCCCCAGGTTTGGAGGTTCAGTCAAGCCCCCATGTGGCTCCCATGCACGTGGCCACAGTATTTACAAACACTCTCCCAGGTGTCCCAAGGCACAGTGATGGGCTAAGGGTGCCACAATGCAGGGCCAAGTTCCCTTCTCACAGCTTTCGAGAGCTCCTGTTTCTCACCCGCCTTCGTAGCTGCTCATAGCAGGGCTGTGACGGGCTGGCGAAGCCTGTGAGCTTGTTTGGGTTTGCTCATTTTACATTTAAGCAATATTCAGGCCAGGGGTTTAGAACAAGGTCGTCCACAGTTGAGTCAAAAATAGAAACTTTATTGCTCGATAGAGTAGTAGCACTGGAGAGCGCTCGCTAGACATATACGCAACAGTGAGGAAGGTACTTTTCTGCTTTCCAGAGATACTACTGGGGAATTGGGTAACATTTACAGTAGGGCAGGATTTCAAAAAGCCTGTGGAAATGAATGGGTGCATTTTTTCCATTTCCCACTGACAAACCAGGGACCACTTCTTGTCCAGGTTTAAGAGACGATGCTCAGCGAAACACAAGCAGTTTGGACCAGCTAGTGAAACCACAGTTGCATTATCACTCGGAAAAGACTGCCTTGGTTTTGCTTTGTTTTAGCAGGCCTTTGGCATACAGCAAGAAAGAGGTTTGAACAGCTGTGCATTGCTGCATTAAATGGCCTCCCATAGCTGAGGCACAAAAAGACAAAGCCTGCTTCTTTCCAGCCGCTCAGCTAAAACTGTATTGACTTACTTTTGCTGCTCTCCTCACCAGTTCAGAGTTCAAGGACTCATATATCTGCTGTACCTTGAGTTCAGATAACAAGATATAACTACATGGAGGGAAACAAACAGAAAAGTTCCTGTTCTTCACAGACAAGCATTTTTCTCCGCTTGTTCCCCTGTTTTGTTTCGGGGTGTGCACAGTTTATTTTTCTCCTTTTGTTTTACTCTCCCTCCCCGTGCCCCCTCCCGCTCACCCTCTGCTGCGTGCACACCCTCTCCAAGCCGCCTCTCTGCCTTGCCTGGCCGAGAAGTGCAGACTCAGCAGGGACTGGTAACACTTTAACTCTTTGTCCTATTCTCAGCTCTCCCAGCAGAGGTCAAAGCAAATGAGACTCAGAGCTGTGCTTGAAATAGAGGCACTATGGGAGAGAGGGACTTGAGCACAGACTTTTCCCCCTCTCCCAGTTTATTTCTTGAAGTATGTAAAGTTTATGGGCACGGTGAGATGAAACTTTGCACAGGTTTGGTGGCTGTCTCTGTTCATTTCTTGTTAAGAGGAAATGAAAGACTCGTGACTTTTGTTTGTACTGGCCATATCATGTAACCTCTACTGATAAACAGAAATAATTTAGGAGCTACTTCCTCAAATGCCTGAAACGTGGTCTTAATTTCATCAGTGCAAAGCCAGCAAAAAGCTGTTACAGACATGAAGTCTTGGTTATGTGTCTTTGAAGTAATTTTGGAAACTTTGGCAACGTGCCCTTATGTGGTTCTCTTCCCTAACAGCCATAGTTTTGAACTGTGTTGTGGGACCATGTGGGCTCCTATTTCAGTGACTTGGGGCAGAAATCAGTTTTATTTCTCTTGAGAACAGTTCAGCACTGCTATTTGCTTACCACTGAGAGACCTGAACCTGCCAGGCCTGCATCAACATTAGCACACATCCACGTGTGTCACATAGAGGAAAAAGGTTCCCCTTTGCCCTCCAAACAACTCGCCGTGGTGTCTCACAGGGCTGTGAGGGGTGCACGCCAGCGGGAGAGTCGGCACTAGTTGGCTTAGCGACATCAACACTGGCGCCAAGATTTACCTCCTGGCTTGGCACTCCAGGTCATGCTGGTGTCTCACCACGTGCTTACGCGCACATGGCAGCACTGTTTACAAACATGACCCCAGAACTCTTACGGGTAGTTGTGAAAGAGCCAGCAAATGCCACATCCCACGTGCGAGGGTGACCTGGATTGCTACTGCTGGGAGCGAATAGTGCGGCGCTCGTACTGAGCACAGGCTGAGAGATGTTCGAGGCAGATGATTTTGCTCCCAAAGTCTTTTGAAATATCATTGCCACCATGAGAGCGTTTTCCACCATAAACTAAAAATAGCTACTATTAGCTAGCAGGAGCAGCGGGTAAGTGATTCGGCAGCTCAGGGATAGAAGTGACTGTGTTCTTCAGCACAGTAAGTCTGTTGAACTAACAGAAAGTACATAAAATTTTTAAAATGGGAAAGAACTGCAAAGCTGGATTACTTTGGCTAAAAGAAAAGAACACTGCGTGATTGCGTGGTTCCCGATTGACAGTTCCTTTTTTATTCCGTTATTAACACTTGCACTCAGGCACTAATAAATGCTTTGTATTCAGGATGTGACCGTCCATTTAGGAAAAAGATGCCTTAGTAGTTTCAAATTAAGCACCTCCATCTACAAAATATGAATACCACTGTATGACGTGGCTTGGATTTTTTGACATGGGCCTTAGGAAAAAAAAGCACAGTTGAAACACTCCTTTAGCAAACCAAGCATTGTATGCTCAACTGGCAAATGTGCACATTCTGTCTTCATGTGTATATCTTTTACAGTAGATGTCTACTTAAATAAAAAGCATCCCTTCTTTACCCTTGAAGTTCTTTAAAGAAGTTTGTATTGTATGCTAAATTACTCCAAAGCAGTTTGCTTCCTAGATGTTACTTTATAGTAAAGAGGAGTACATGGTCAAACAATTAGTTTAGACAGATTCTAGCATTCCTGAAATTGTCTCAGAAATAAACGTCTGTGGAGGAAGACAGGTTCTATAACTGTGAGTGGTTTCCAAAGATAAACACAGCTTTTTTGGAAAAGCTGCTAAACGAGCAAAAATAAGCCATGCTTTTTAATAAGTCACTTCCAGTTTTCACTTCTGGAATCAAAGAATTTAATCTCAGCTTTGCAAAAGCCTACTAAATGGTGAAAAATTCTTTTTCCCCTCCAAAAGAGAAAGTTTGACCTTTCAGAAGCAGATGAGATGGTAGAAACATGGCAATTCTATTTTATATTAGTTGCTATAATACATCTCGCTATTTGTAAATATCATGACAAAGCCTGTAGGAAAGACACACTACAAGCTTCTCCATTCCTCTTCTCCAATATAGTTCAATCCCATTACTGAAGAAAACTCATAAGTATCAAGCTAGTCCATAGTCTTCATCTTTTCCAACCGTACCCATAGAAGCTCTGCATTAGGGTTGTCAAACTTCATGCAGAGTTTTTTTGCTATGTAAACAAAATAAAGCAAGAGAAGCTGACATATGTCCACTCTGGCCTGATCACTAACTCATTTCACATGGTCAGACCGCCCTAACCTGAGCAGAGGAAGTGCTCTGCAATCATCCCTATTTTTAATGTTGTGTTCAGAATGTGAGCAAATGTACCTGGTTGGTTATTGATGTCTTTTCACTGCTGAATGTTCATTACAGTGTGCACTACACTGTATATAACAGACCTAAAAATAATGGAAGTATTGAGAATAGGTCACTGCTGTATTCATATTTAAAGAGTATTTCTCCTGCCTGAGGAAAGCAAATCCACCTTATTGTGAAACTGTACAAGGATGGGCAGACTTGGAGAAAGGAGAATTAAAGCCTTAGTGTAAAATCATCCCATAACATATATAGCTTTTCTCTTGGATACGTCACTGTACATCTTCTTTCTTCAGAAGCCCTCAAGCACTTTTTAAATTGTTCTGAATCAGAAAGTACTGAGGTTTGCAAGGACTGGATTATTAGTATTTATCATGTCTGTGGGCTTTACCAGTATGTTTAACTTAACCAGTGTAAGGTCCATACAGACACAAATTCTGTCTTTGACTCAGAGAATCTTCTTTTACCATTTTTGATATTTTCTTACATTATACAAAGATCTTCTTTTAGTCACCCAATGAAGAGAATATAAGGGAAGAAATACTACTTATGATAAAGATTATTTTATCCCATGCTTTCAGTTGGGTCAGGAGGGAAGGGAACAGTGTAAGATTACCATTGTATGCTACAGGGTGAATACCGCCATTGTGTCAGTTTAGATGAGTATCTCAAAATAAATACAGACTCTGTCATGGGTTTGTCCTCTAGGTAAAAAAGCAATGGAAATCTTGTTTAACAAGTTTGGCGAAAGGCACACCTAAAGTTTAATTACATCTTCAGATGCATGGGTGCAAGTCTTACTAAAGAGATTTACAACTCCCAAAGAACAGACTTGGGACTTTTCATTTTTCTTATGCTTAGATATGCTGATCAATAGTCATGACAGTATGTAGTTTAGGGAAGAAAATCTCTTAGCATAATAAATAACTATCCCCAGCCATAGCTTTCTCTGCCACAAGTGTGTGAGTGAGACAGCGAGAGACTACTCACCAGTTTATAATTTTCTGCCAATCCCCCTCTTCCCTTACCCCTTTGAAAAGCCCATCTACCGAAAAAGCAGGGGGACATGGAGAAGAGATGAAAGAGCATCTGAGGGATTTGTTATTAATATCTCTTGGAGCTGAGAATCCTGGATAGGATCTGAATTGCACTATCAAAAGTTGCAGCACTGAATGAGGCAGTGGGAGGACTTCCTGACCTGCGAGGTAGACAGACTGGGGTCACATTGTTCCTCTGTCTCTCTTATTCATTGCTTTCTCAGCAGAAGATGGTTCCTTAACAGACCACTTGCTTATTGCTTTTGTGCACAGAGAAAAAAATTTACAGACCACCTGCTGGAAAGTACATTAAGTAACATTAACAACTGCCCACAGCACTCAAAGACAAGGGGAGAACATGCAATCAGTCTGCAGAGCATCTGCTCAGCACAAACCACAGACAGAACATGTCTCCCATCCCCTTACTTAAAAACACAAAAAGTCCTTTTAATTCAAGGATTACAAGAACTGTAATGTGTGCAAAAGAGAACAAAAACAATGAAAGAAACAAGGAGCATTTTAGATTTTTACAGTAGTGGGGAATGTATGGGGGAACATGCCCAGAGATGTTCTTAGAAAAGCAAGAGAATCCCACCTACAGAGTAAGGTTAAAGAAAGAAAGGTTGTCTGAGCCATACCAGCAATGACTCTTCTGCATGTTCACAGGATTAAGCCAATGAGGTGCTGAGGTTTCTTCCCATGTCATTCAACTCTACAAGAAACACTACTGTGCTTTGCCCATCAGCCTGACTTTGGCCATGGCCAACCTCCAAAGCTTCAAAATACGATGAAATGCCCATTTCTAGTAGTCAAATTGTACATCAGTAAAAGAAAACAGCCTTTATTATTTAACAGGTGAGCTGCAGAAACACTGATTTATGAATTCAATAGAGATACACTAGAAGAACCAAAATCAGGCCCCCTCTTTTACTCATGTTCCAGTATCCTAGTAGCCTTTTTTTTTCCTCATTTTTTATCCTTGCTGAAGCTCCACAAATGTGGACAGTATGGTTGTCTCAAGCACAGCAAATACCATGGAACTCCATGTAAAAGAATGTCATACTCCAGTGTAAAGTTCTGATGTGGAAAGTTTGGGTTAGTTTAATTTTCAGGGAAAGAATGGCCAGCATATTTCTTTTGTGAGCCTCTTTATGGCCTGTGCAAACTTGCTTGCATCCTTATCCGGGAAAATTCTCATCAGGATATACTAAATAGTGTTTCCCTGTACCAGTGCACAACAGGGAGAAAGATGGACAAGTTGTTCCTAAAAGTTGTATGAAATAGCCATGGAAGAGACCATTTATTCCATCTTCTTCTCCCAAGTCAGCCAAATCATAACTGTCACTTTTGACAAATAGTTGGATAATCTGCTCCAGAAGACCTCTGCTAAAGGAGATTCTGTCTGTGCCAAGTCTTCTCATTTTGATGAACATTTTTTCCTTTTGGACAGATAGAGCATTCCAGCTGAAGCCCTGCCAAGGCTTGAGAAGAAAGGTAGCAAAGTCTGACAAAGCCATGCAAAGAGGGCTTACAGCCTGTGCAAAAATTGCCTTTTTTCTCAAACGGGTTGACATAACTGTTCAGGTTGATGTTCACTATAACTTTAGAAACTCCTGTTCCTCATTCAGTGTTTGTGCTTACAATTGGTCTGTCTTTTGAGACATTGCTCTTGGGTTACCAATACGAGAAACCTCCAAAAAACTTCAGAAAAAAATGTAGTGTGTGAAACAGAGAAGTTGGTGTCATCAAGGAGGAGGAACTGCATACTGGGGGAAACTTCAAATAAGTAACTACACATTTTTGTGAGGTTTGCTGATCCATTAGACTGTGAATTTCTTGGCCAAGGACCATGTCAGTATTATCTGGGCACACTGCTGCTATGCCATGCATCATGCAAATGTTCTCTGCTGCAGAAGATCTGGACAATATAACGAACAGCTTAAGTGTAGGCACTTGCTTGCTGTGACAGTAATGAGAAGTGGGAAAAACAGATCCAATACAGTACTTAATCTTAGTATTAATCTGTTGTGGATGAAGATAGAAGCATGTTCGAGACAATGCAAAACACTAGAAAATACTCCTTTTGAGCTGTAATGCCAGAGGTGTGTGGTTTGCCCATGGGAAAATCTGAATTCTCCTCTTCTTTCTTGTTCCAGTGTAATTTTTAGATTAAATTTGCAAGTTATGACTGTTCCCATGTATTCTGACTCCAAATAAAATAGCCTGTGCTGGATCAGGGCCTCAAAACAGGCAGTAGAGAATGAGGGAGCAGGAAGTAGAGCACAGTGAGAATAACTGGAGTGTGAGCTAGACACCACATGCCAAAGGCAGAGAAGGGGTCTCAGGAGCTTACCTTTGGCTCTCTAGCACAGTTTGAAGAAAGACAGCATTTGAAGAAGGTAACAGCCAACAGATTTCAAATTGCTTGAAAGAAACAAATATGACGGGTATGCTTAATCTAAGGACTTCGCTGTCACAACCTGCTGCTGATGCAGGTTCTTTTGTAAGTAGCAGGCATTTCTGTGAATTGGGACCACATCTGGGTGCCTGCTTCTTAGGATACAATCTATAGGGGGGTTTCAGTCTCATGGTTTTGGCTGCAAGATGGAGGTTGGCTGAATGCACTACTGAGTAATTATACATTTCTCTGAGGCATTTGCCCTTTAGCAGACTATGATAAAAACAGACAGTTGTTTGCTTCAGTGTAGCATCTCTCAGCTGCTGCTGGCTCTTTCCCTGTGCACTCCCTCCTCTAAAGACTTCACCACGCTATGTCTGAGAGTACTGCTACAAAAACAGGGTCCATAAAATCAGTTATCAGGAACATACACAAACGGAACACCTACCCCAAGAAGCTATTTTCTTCATTTGTTTGTAATTGCAACATCCCAGAAAATTGTAGTTTATGCCACCAGCAGCTAGTGTGGTCACTTGGACAGTTCTTTCTAAAGCAGTGGCAAGAACTATTAAATTATCTAAAAAGAGCAAACAAGTGTGGGGTTTTTTTCAAAGATCAGATTGAAGGAAAAGGGAAAAGCTCTCTCCTGTAGTTCTCTCTGCTTGTTTCTAGTTTTAATATTTAATGAACATGATATTGTTTTAAGCTAGTCCTGATGGTCTTGTGAAGTTAGTACTTAAAACAGATGGCTGCAGTGCTTTAATAAAATGGTTACTATAGAAACACAGCACTGTGAAAGCAATAGTTTCCTCACTAAACATTTTAAAGACTCCTGATCTACATGTAACAGGCCCAATGAGGACTAACCAAAAATTGGAAAAGAAACATAGTATGCGTGGAGTATTTACTTCAGCTGGAGTCCACTTAAACCTAGCTGGATAGCTAACATTTTTGTGGCTTGCTAAAGAGCTGCTTTGAAACAACATGAAACATGAGAAGAGAGATAAGCAAAAATATTGATGGAGGAGATGACTGTGGGCAGGAGACAGACCATTTCAGTTATCTTTTTTTAGAAGGTAAGTTGGACTTAAACATTAATACAAACAAATTTAAAAGCGCAAAACCCCCACAAACAGTTAGCTAATTCACCCAAATATTTACTTTGCAATCCCGGGCTTTTTGTTTACTTCATCCTCGAATATCTCATATTGGCCTATCAACACACTTGTTGCAGCCTAATGCATAAGGAAGAACACATGGTGTACTTTCAGGAATTTGGGATTTTTATTACTGCTTCTAGTTTTCTTTATTCTGCCGAAACTGTTTTAACCTGAAAGTACCTGAATTCCCCTGCATGTGCCAAAGAATTTTACAGGCTATGACACAGACTTCAGAAATTCTTTTAAAATGTTAATTGTATATATGTGAATGTGAGTTTGCACTAAATCAGGATATTCAAGGGGTAAATGGCAGTCTTTTTGGAAGGGTTACTGGCTCTGCTGTGCAGAAGTGGGCAGGAAAGTGCTGCCTCACCTGACTGCGTCTCTCTCTCCACAGAATTTAGAAGTAGTTTTCAGCAGTCACAGAGAATGAGTACATGGAGATACTGGCTGTAGAACTGTAGAAACTGTGAAGCAAAGAAGGTTTCAAAGCAACACTAACCCTATGTACAGATAGCACTTGTGGGAAATAAAAACCCTTTCATAAAATCTGGGTATCCTGCAGAAACTCCTGTCTTGCAGTATAGCCAGCACAACAGTGCTGACCCGGACTAGGTTCAGAGGGAACTCACGATAACCAGGGCATTTTCTTTGCTTTATCCTTTCTTTTGTTTCTTTCTGCTCTCCTAAACTCAGCAGCTGTTTGTGCTTGCATGTTTTTGCACTTTAAAACACCTAAACTGGGCAAGTTCAGCTGCGGGGTTTGCCTGTGTTATGAAGCTGAACACATAATTTCAAAAGAAAGAAGGGAAAAAAGGCTGTGAGAAACACTCACTGATAGGGTTTTCCTCTACCCCATGTGTTAATTTCTTTCATCGGTTCCTGTTTCTACATGGTCATATCTGATTCCTTTACGGGCTTTTTCTATGATTTAAAACTTTCAGACAAGGAAAACCACATATGATCTAAAACACCTCCCACCTTTCTGCTTTGTCACTATGGCCCTCACCACTGTTACCTTCTATACACCAGCCAAAGTACATCTTACCGACTTTGCCCTGTCCTTTAGTTTCTTTCCTGGGAAACATTCAAATATTGTACCTCCTCTCACTTGTGAGGCTTAGCCTGCCTCATTGCTCATTGTATTTCTCTCACACCTGGGAAGTATTAATGTGAGCAGCACTGCCCACAGCTTTGCAAGTTTAGCAAGTCTAGAAGTCAGAGGTATTCCCTGCCCTGCTTTACATACCGTGTGCTTTGGTTTAGATATATTTATGGTGCAGCAGTAGAGCTATAGAGAGATATTCCGAAATAAGTATCAAGCCCTTATTCATGACACTGTGACATTAGATAATTCTTCAGTACAGCATTCACGCTCCATGGATGACGAAGCTCACCCTCAGACTTAATTCACATGCGCTTACACGTACATTAAACACACAGGCACGGCACACAAAAACAGACATCTCTGTCTCCGTTTTCATAACAGGAATATTTTTAGGCATGACAAATACTATGAAGGAACTCTGCCCAGCTGCACTCAGGATGGATGGGGCAGGCTATTTTAGGTTATTACATAGCAGTTCTTAAAAAAGAAAGCTTTGTAACATGCAGGCAAAAGCTTAGCAGGGAAATCTGTCCCTTGGACACCAGCAAAAAGAGCTGTAGGGGAACGGGTAGCCCTGTGGTCTGCATGTAGATTTAGTCCTGGACCCACTCAGTGGCCTCAGGAGGGCTTTCTTGATGCATGAATACCTGTTTACAGCTCTAGCCTGTGATCTGCAATGAAAAGCTCTTTTGCTCTTTTCCATTCATTAACAATAATATGGACATGAGCACTTTTACACAGTGGTCATTAGTTAATCCCGCAATGTTACTGACTGCGTGAGATCACATGTGAGATCTTACATGCATCTGTGTAAGTAACTCACAATATAGCCCTTTGGGAAGAAACAGGTACTAGTGAGGGGAATCATAAGCCCATTACATATCCTCACGGTGTCTAACAGGAGGACCCTCGCTCAGTAGAGGCCTGAAGACATTACTGTGGTATATAAACAGCATATAAATAGTTTCTGTTTAAACTTTAAATTATTTTGAGGTGCAAATACTGGGTAGAGGTACAAATCTCAGGTCTGCATTGAGTGAGACAGTGCAAAGTTGAGAAATCCTTGCACCCTAGCCTTTAAGATTCTGCTTTTATGGTAGAATATAAGACCTGGAAGAGGCAGAAAGCTCTTTGTAGGACAATAACAATAGAAATAAAAAACAAACCTAGGCTTAGCATGGCTTGCAGTAGGAACATTTTGCCACTTGTCTGTGGTAGCAGTGGCTTATTCTTCACAGAAACAAGTAGAAAAAAAGTCTGGTACTCACAGCCCTTGGGAGATTAACTCATAGCACTATCTGTGTTAGTCCTAAAGGGCTGGAAACCTTTTACATTGATGCAGTCATAATTAAATGTGATCCCATTGCAGATAGTGGAGCTATTTGTGGAATTAACTAATCACTGGTATGAGTAAGGGGCTCACATCAGCCAGAAGTGACAGTGGGAAAACCTCTGTGGGTTAAACTGAAAGCTGTTGAGAAATGTTGATATTTAAATGGCAGACACAGTAGCTCAAGAACATGGGGAATAAGCAACTCTACTTCTAACATTTCCTGGCATGTGACAGTTTTGATAAGGGGATTACTCTAAACAAAATTCTCAGTCTTACGTATGTTCGTAGCTTTAATTAGACCAAGCATAGATGGAAATTTACAGTCTGCTTAACCTTCTATTTAAATCTCTCCGATAGGTTCCCTTTGCACACCTGTTTGAAATAAAGTGTGAGTGGAAAGAATAACCTCATGGTGTTCTTTCCGGCTTTCATTATACAAGATAGGTGGTTGTGTCTGCTGAAGTTGCCTTAGTTACTTAACGTTTAAAGTAATTTTTAACTAGACAACTGGGGTGTGTGTGTGGAGAATGCTATTCGTGTGTACAGTGGGAAACTGCAGGGAGGGGGCTACAAGAGGATACTGTAACCTAAGTAGCATGAAGACTCTCCACTAGCTAAATCTCATAAATTGCCATGATAATGTGCATACATAATCCTGTCCCAGTTCTGTCTGTAAATTATATTTTCTTCAGTAAGACTATACTGTTCTCACTTCTAAAATCACAAATTTGAATGTTACAAGCTAAGGGGGTTACTGCGGGTAAGCAGGACCTACCCTCTAGGTGAAACTGTGCATATCGAGTCTCTAAATGTGATTTCATGTTAACTTTTCAATATACTTGGTGTTTGCTAAAGGGGGTCTTAAGTGTGTTTAATTTTGAAAAAACTATAGGCAAGGGAGCTGAAGATCCTTACTATGAAATAAAAAAATCACCCTTGTGTGGTAAAATTAAAGGCCCGAAGTGGCAGCTGACAGATTGCAGCATCACAGGGATTACACAGCTGTACCCACCACACCTATCAGCCTGACTGAGGAGACCACAACCCACGAGCTATGTTCTAAATTACAGGCACTGCGTATGTGCTGACACTTTTTTAACAAAAATTCTAAAAAGACCTTCTCACAAGAAGATGTAACCACATGAGAAAACTCTACTAAAAAAAAGAAAAAAGTGTGCTCCGTAAAGGAACCTGCCACACCTCGGTTAAAATGGTGCTTTTTTGAACTTAATCCTAAACTCACTGAAGTGACTGAAACAAGTCTGATTTCAGTGGTCTTGGAATCAAGTCATTAAGTTTCATTAAGCAAATGCTGCCTAAGTGCCCAGGTGTAAAGCTGTATCGACTTCTCATTAGAAAGCTCACATTAAATTCCCACCTGAGTTGTGTTTCTAATGAGCCCAACAACCTTCAGGGTCAAAGTTTCTGATTATTTTTATTTTAGCAGCAAGCGTGCCTGGACACTGAATCTTCTGGTTTTTCTGCCTGCTGACTTCTCCCCTTCTCCTTCCCCCTTAGTTATTCTGTTCTTTTCCTATCAGTACGTGCCAGTGTACTGTACATTGTGTAGTTACATTGCTATTTATCTGATGGAGCTGAAAGCCTAGATCTTTCTCTGTAACTTCTGTGAGCCAAACTTTAAAAGCCTCTCCTTCTCCTCCCCCTTCCAGATCCCTTCAGGGAAGAAGCAATATGAACAAGAACATGCACAGATCTCTCAAGAATACAAATTATGTTCTGAACAGAAAGTTGGCTTATGCATGTCAATTACTTGTTATAAAGAATAAAACATTCACCTATAGTTAACCTTCAGAGGGAATGGAAAACATAAAGTTTTTGGTTGCTATATGCATTTTACTAAAGTGGCAACTGGCAGGATGAACTGTGGAGGGGAAAAACGTTGCTCTAGAGAATTCTGGGAGAGTAATTTTGAGCCGTCAGAGACATGGAGAGAGAAAAAGTCTCACAGCAAAAGACAAAATTGATTTGTTGCCAGCGTGTGCAGCATGGGAAGAAGAGACATGCTCAGCAGTGGTGCTTAATTGTCCTTTTTAAATTCACTGCACTGTCTGTAGTCAGGAAAAAATAGAAAAAAAAAAAAAGTCAAGCCCAATCCTGAGTCAACTAATGCAAATGGAGAAGAGTTTGGCCTGCCTGATCCCATGGCCAGCTTCAGCTTAAGCTCACTGCCTTTGTGTGTTAATAAAACACCTGTGGTTTTGGTCACTAGGAGATGTGCTGTGAATTATTTACCTCTGAGCATGCTTGTCTCTGGTGTATCTATTAGTACGTGCCTTTTCAAAACTCTTCCTTTTTGATTTTTGCTCTCTCCTGCATGTTCTCAAAGCAGTAGTACCTTCAGGAGAAGACTGCATTGGTCTGTAGTGGCACAATTGTAAGTCTGTCACTCTCATTAGATAGGATTAGCATATTCCATGACTTACTAATGTAAACATTTGGAAAATTAATAATTAGGAGGCCAGGGAGAATAGAAATTGCCTGGCCAGAGTGAAAGTATCAGAGCTGATGGACAAGGTAGTGAAACATACTGCCAGCAGAAATCAGATAAATATTTTTTATGCAGATGCAAAAATACAATCAGAGGACCTAAGTTTGAAACCTTTTTTGTCCAGTATTAATGATAAACTGGACCTCAGTCAGTTCCCTCCTTGCCTTGAACCTATGCTGCTCCACAGTGCTGGGGAGAGCGGACTCACAGCCTCTGCGCAAAAGGGTTGTGCTGTAGATCTCTTCATACATGGCAAAGACCAGAACATCCACTACGGTTTAGTGGATGAAATAAAACCCCTAAGGGCACACCAGAAGCTACAAATGAATAGTGATTCAATTTTATTTTTTTAATAATAGAAATATTTCCTTGGCATCTCTCTGGTGTATGGGTATAGGTATAAAGTCTGGCTTAACAACAGAAGCCAAAGGTTTCTCTGTTCACAGTTCAGACCCAAGTGGAAAGTTGACATGTGAGGTGATTTAGTAGTCTAGATCCTGATCTGATGATGTGTACCTAAAAGGCACGAGGAATAGTTCAGTCCCACACTTGTCAGTCCAGACACTCACATTCCTGACACAGACTGGTGCATAAGTGTAACACTACCCACGGTGACAGTCAGGTGATGGGGTTGTGGCTGGGATTGCTCAGGTCTTTATATTACTCTTGACTTATGGTCACCTTCTGGAGGTGAAAGCAGAGCACTTGAGCCAGGCATCCAGCTAGACCATTGGGATATCGAGGGGTGTAGAAACTATAATAAGTCATTCCTGGTTTGTCTGGGGTGGAAGGTGTTAAACAAGGGTATTTCCTTCTTCGGGAAATGGGCACTTGCAATAGATAGTTATTTTTAGTCACTCTGTGCTCCAGGAGTTGATACATAGAGCCCTGACCTGTCTGCTGATAACACATTACCTCATTTGCAGCTCCAATGTTGACGTGTGCTCCACTGTGTCCTTGCTTGAACCTGGCAGGCACTGTGTGGTACAGTTGTCATGGCGCTGTTTGAAGGACTACACTGCAGCAATGAGGTTGCTACCTTTCCAGCTGACGCAGAAACCCCAAACAAACTCTGAGTAGTGACGTCTCTTAGCTGTAATGCACTAGGGGACAGGCTTACAGCTGTGTTATACCAGAAATATCTGGAACAGTACCATTTTACAGCAGAGCAGTCTCACAGTCTCAACTGTGCTAATGCCATTGCTCAGACCTTGAGCCAAAACTCAGCCAGTGGGGCTCTGCTGAAATCAGTGGAGCTACTCTGATCTATAACACTGCGACATCTGCTCTCATCTCCCCATTTCTTCCAAAATTACCATATATTTTTGACCAAAGCAAACAGGGAACCTTCAGCAAGTGTTCAGTCTCTTTATACAGCTTGGCACAAACACCAGCAACTACCCAAGAGAGTCCTTTCCTCCTCCCTGCCAGGCTTTCACTGCTGCCAGCAGAGCGCCACATCCATCTGGACAGCCAGACAAGCTCCTCCCTTCAGAGGCAGCCTGGTTGCCTTTCCATGAATTGGCGTGGGGACGGCATGGCGGCGTGCCGATGGACTGGAAGCCTTCCGCCGGGAGTACGCGCGTCACCTCTGTGGCACGCTCAACATCCCTTGGCCCAAGGCCCATGGCCTGCAATCCCAAGTCAATGCTCAAACTAGGTCTGTCACCCAGCTGACAGTGTAGTGACCTTACTCGACGACACAGATTTGGTTCCATGGGTCACAGAAAAGGTATCGTATAAGCCATTTGATCATTTTGAATGGGGTGTTCATAGCAGCTATTATGAACTAACTAGATTGGTAAATTCATCCTCATATGTATTTTTCCCTTTATAGTCACTAGAGATGTCTTTCTCAACATGTCCATCACTGTTACCATTTGGTCACACCACACTAGCTCTAGAACAAAGAGCAACAATTGTCATTTACAGAAAGCTGAATCTCACAATTTTGTTTGGCTTTAAATGGAAGAAATCAGAAAGTCTTTATTTCTTATCTCCTTTATTGCCCGTATAAATTGTGTTTCACTTCTTGCTTGTTTTGTTTACTTTCTACAAGTTGAAAAATATCACTGCCTCATTTCAAAACTTACTTTTTCTTCTGCTACACAGAACCTCTTTTTTTGTATTTAGCCTTCCCCATTTCACATTCTTTTTCATCTATTCTTGCCCTCCTTTAAGTTTCTTCCTTTGATCTCACTGCTTTTTTCCCAAAGAAGGCCAGACATCTGATTAATCTAACCAAGGTCTGCATCTGTATCTGGATACATACAGCACTCTCCTTACTCGATCCTTGGCAGCCTGCTCGCTCCCAAAGCACCCACACATTTTCTGCTTGTGTGACTACCCTGCTTCCCTGCACACCCTTCAAACTTCTCTCTTCACTTCCCGCCACCAAACCTGGCAACTATCTTCAACTATTTCCAAAGCAGTTCCCTTCCTAAATTTTCATGTGTGTGCCACTTTAATGTGTATGAAATGTTCTCTGGAAAAACTTGTTGACTGCCATGAAATTCTTAGCATGACTTAGCATGCGTTAAAACAATACAGAATTTTTCTAACCTGCACCACCTCTCTGCCCTACCCCTTTCTGAAGCATTGCTCTGGGTTTTACTTCTGATTTAATGTCCCCAAAACATCGCTTACCAAGTTTCTCTCCATAAAAGACAAAAAAGCTGTCAATCCAAAGTATTGTCCTTTAGCCAGTCCCAAATTACAGTAAGTCTGTTGCTTCAAAAAGGCTTGCTTGGTTTTACTTCTTACCTTTTCACCTCCTTCTGTGAACCCAAACAGGGAGTGTCTTCCATGAACCTGTTCCACTTGCCTCCAGAAGAGCTCCTCACATAATCCCCATTGGAGATTGCAGGGTCCAGGAGTCAGCTACTGTCCAGACTTGTTTAAAAATTACCTTTCTCAATTGTCTTCCCTCCACTTCCAGTTCTTACAGATAGTGTTCCCTGGTGTCCTCTGACTTGTGGTTAAGGTGGTATGTCTGACAGCTTTCTGCTCTTTGATTTGAACATATTTCCCTCACCCATGAATACCAGTGACCATTCTGCTCACTACCACAAGCTACTGCAGTCATATATACCTCTTGTGTCTAGAAAAATATATATTAAGCTCGTGTCCCAACAAAATGAGTAATATGGGATGATACTGTGCATATGCACCCGCCCATCCCCCACAAAGAGAGTCCAATTTAACTGTCAGCTTTCAGCCATGTGTGACAGATTTAGTGCTCCAACTGTTATGAAGATTAGAAGAAAAGCCTGTAAACATCCCAGCAAGGGAACAACCAATACATAACTTCACATGTTCTTAAATGCCAGAGAACCCTCATGGGAGAGAGCCCTTAAACATGTTCCAGCCATGGGAGAACTTTCCTGGGAAGTGGGAGAGTTTCACTGCTGAAACTCTCAGTCAGTCAAGAAGGCAAACCCAGGGTAATCTCAGCCTTCCTGAAGCTTGTTGCTCCTGAAACTACCTCCTTGGAAAGCATGACTTGGGTCTCAAACCAGGAATAGCTCCCACTCCAGTCAGAATCATTTAGCATTTGCATTTCAGCTCAGGAGTAACAAGTACTAGTTCACAGCATGTGTTCCTAAAGCTCAGAATACAAGCAATGGTACTGAAACCCCATGGAATGACATCTGTTAGGTTAGTGTTTGGGTCTAGAAAGATCTGTAAGGAATTCCAGATATGACAGGTATATACCAATTCTGGAGGAATCATCAGCCTATTGGGGTTATTGATCTACTAATTCTCATGTCATAACCCAACTTTAGCATAGCATTTCTACTTCTTCAGCACAGAGGTTTTTGTATAACATGCTCACTGCAGAATAACCTACTGCAGTGGGATAGAGGTACAGCTTACAGGATCTTAATAAAGGTATTTATTCCATACAAACTGCAAGACAAACTAGGAGGTTTCGAGGAAGTCTCAGACTATATAGTATTCATACTGAAATAACTACCATAAAAGGCAAGAAAAAAATTCTTTTACATAGTGCTAAAGTGATTTAGAATACCCTGTGCAAGGCTAGAGGGAGGAAGGAAAGCACATGGCTGAAAACACTCAGGAATATTTTGGCTTGCACACAGTGTCATGCCTCCTAGTACAGTTATTCACATTTCTATATATAGCTCTGTGTATCCCCGAGACTGTCAAGGTGTTTTGTATAGGTTATATAAATAAAACCCCACCATGTGAAGATTACTCCTTTCAGTTACTGCCCTTTCCTTACTCTGAACAAAAATGTAGTTAACTATTTCAGAGGAAGACAGATTTTGTGCCTGTAAATCATTACTTCATCTTTTTGCATTGAGGGTTTGGTGCTAACATAAAAGGAAGGTGGTTTTACACCTGGAAATATGAGCCTGACTTCTTGCCACATTTGGCTTTTCCTTGTAACTAAGTTAATTTACCTGCCTAGCAAGGGAGATCCAGTATTGCAACTCAAGGTGCAATGGCATTTTTCCTTTTTTTTTTTTACATAATACTTCAACCTCAGTTTCATAAGTCTGATTCTGGCCACTGTCCACATATTGGCAGGATCTCATGGAGGTCAGCAGCAGTTCCATGACCTGTGTATGGGACTGCCAACTGAATGCCCCAGGCTGGCGTTACAGAGAGCAGGCTACCAAAACTGTCCCAGCAGTAGACAGAGAGTTGCCTTCCAGCATCTCATCTGTGTGTACTGTGATCACCAAACCTGCACACCTGACTTCTGGTAAAACAGGTGCAAAGGACCATCTCTCCAGAGGCATTTAGAAGTCTAGAGAGTCAGATGGATGCTTCTGTAATTCCACAAAGTTTCCAATTACTTCTGTAAATCCCCGTGATATGCCTATCTGCATGTCTCCTGTGCTTAAAGCACCACTGCACATTTTGGCCCATCTTTTGCTCATTTCTTCAGTTTCCCACTCAAGTTTTGCTGAGTGCCACACTATTGTCCCTTCCTAGACTCAACAGGAATAAATGTGGCTTCTCCTCTGTGTCCCTGTGCATTTCAGGTGCTCAGCCAGCAGCCTGGCTGTGCGTGGAGCAGAGAGCTGCTTCCTCAGCATGTTCCCATCGGGCAGCTGGCTCAGACCCAGCGAGGAGGCTGCTTCCAAAGCACGTGGATGCACATGCAACTTTTTCCAGCACAGCAAGGCTGTTCCTCTCCAAGTCTAGAGATCAAGGTTCTCACACGGAGCCAACTCCTTTCTCCCTTAGGAATGTGTCCATTCTGCCTACAGGAAAACTCTTGTGTGCTTCAAAGTTTCACAGCAATTACTCCCAGGTTTAGACAACAATGAACACACATGCAGTGGAGTAACAGTGAAAGCAGTTCCTCAGCGTTTCATATACGCACAGAGCTGATGTTAGTCACGCACAACAGCTAGATAAAAATCCAGCCTGTTGCCCCACAATCTCCAATCCCTGTGGAAATCATTCTGTTGCCTGCCTTGCAGCAGTCACCTCACCATTGCGTTCTTCTGCATTTGATGGTTTTCCCCATTACACAACCCAGTTAGCTATTTTCCCTGAATTAAAGTTACTCCCATTCCTTGCATGCTTCCATGATTACACCATTATTATCTATGATGCAATTAAGAGCTTTGCCCATTTGGCATCATGTGAGCTTTCTGGAGTAACACAGCACTCTGCACTCTTACTTGGTGTCTTCTCGTTTCCAAGCAAGGCTTGGCTTCATGGAAATCTGTTTATTCTCCTTTCGAATACCCAGAATATTTTTGGGACAACAGAAACAGAATTCTTGTGCTTAAGCATATTTCCTCCTTTTTCATATAATTAAGAGTTGCCTGGAATGACTCATCTTTCCCCATATACCCCCTCCTAACGACTTCCTCCTGGATTGTACCCTCCCAGCAATGCAGGCAGCCATCAGGGTGTGGGAGAAGAAAGGGACAACCAGCCTTGCTATTTTCTTCAGACAAAACTGTTCCTGAAGTGTTCTTTCCTTAGTGTGTTGGTTATTGTTATCCAAAAAATAATGAAAGGAAAAACGTGCCTATGTTAACTTGTCAAGGGAAGGAAGCAGGGCAAGAGGCTTGTTTTTAATTAGTCATTTTGTGAACATTTGTGCAAGGACAGAATCTACTGCCAAACAGCATCTCAATTAGCATGTCCCTGTGGGCAGACCTTGCTTGGGCTGATCTGTGGCTTACAGAGGTGGCAGAGAGAAGACACAGAATGGATTTGTTCGCTTTTTTTATTGCCCCTCTCTTTTATATGTTGCTAGGAGAGGAGACTGGTACAGGGGGTGCTGTCTAACTGGGGGCAGTTACCCAGTTCAACAAACCTGGCTTGGTTTCTGTGGGACTGGAGTGGGGCAGTGCACAGGAGCAGGCTGTGGGACCCCACCAGGCATGCAGCAGGAAACTGTTTCTAGTGCTTTTTTAGGAAAGAGAGGTGAAACGTGAGGCAGTAAGACAAGGATGAGGAAGGATTTGAGAAAGTAAAAGTACACTGAGCAAAAGCATGCAAACCCAGGCAGCAGTTTTTGTCACTAGTTGGTGGTACTTCTTTGCAAAGACCAGTGTTTTTATCAAGTTCTTTAAACTTGGAGGGGATATTGGGGAAGGGAGGCCCGAAGAAGAATTAAAGGAAAGGAATATTTTTTTATTCAGAAAAAGTTAATGAAGAGTATTTTTTCCTAGTAAAGACAAGGTGTGCATCCAGGCTTCAAAAAACACAGGCTGTTTTATCACAGAGATATTTTAAAGGTTTTGGCGTTTTTGTCACACAGCAGAGCAGTGTTTTGCATCACTGAAACTCCCTGAGGAGTGCAGTAGCATTTCTCAGCATGTTAATTGTCACATAGTGCAGCGGGTAGCTTCTGCTCAGGAGAGGGGGTTGGCAGTGAAGAGATTAAAATGATGATTCAATCAGGAGACTCTCAGAAATCTGCCTAGTGACAATTTATTTTTTTTAAAGACTCAGGCTCTGTGGCATAGTTACAAAGGAGGAGTCTTAATTAAAATTAGCAGGCAGATGAAGCATTTGAATGGGCATCTTTCAATTCTTTTTCCCTTTCAGCTCACTGTAAACCCTCTTCTCCTTTTCTGTCTTTTCTCACTACAGTTTAAGTTTGCTTGAATAGTTTTGCTTGTCCATTTGCTTTCCATCACAAAAAAAAAATCCCGTAAATTGCACTCTCTCTAGAATGCAATGCAAATAACTTGCATTTCTGTGATTCCTTTCAGCCAGGAACAATTTAGAGGCAGTTTTGCTTCTTATCAGCCTGTGAGTTAGTCTGTGTATCACTCACTATCCCCTGTTACAGCTTGTGAAACAGGCACAGAAATTAACTTTAGGGTCTGCATCATGATTAGTTTTTTCTGGGTGTCCATAACAGAAGTTACATGTGGTTTATTTGCAAGTTTATCAGATCAGAACAGAAATGTTCAGCTCTGGCTTCAGCTGTGTCTGTTTCTGACACCTGTTGACAGTTAGGGATAAAATTTTATGCACTAGAAGAGGCAAGCAAAAACTCAAACTGTGAAGAGCTTAAAGCTAAAATAAGCCCTTGAGCTTTCATATAAACATATTTACACACACACATATATGTATAAAACATGCAAGATTTCACGGCTGCTAGCAAAAATCATCTTATACTACGTGAATTCAGATATAGGTGTTATAAATTAGGATAATCAAAAATTTAATTTGCACTCCTGGTTCACTACCTATTCACATGCAGGAAAAGCAGGCAAAGCTCTGTTGCTTGCTTTCACCAGAGAAAAGCAAACCCAAACCCATTTCACATGTACACTGTCACTTCCTTAAACCAAATTTTCCTGACAGAGCAGATAGCAAAGAAAGCACTTACTCATGAGTAAGTGACAACATCTAAAGGACAGACAAATGAAATTTATTTTTTGATTAGCATCATATGGTTAGACAGAACAGAAAGCCAGGTAACTTGGCCATTAAGTTTGTTACATTCCTAGATTTTGGAACAACTTTCGGCTCAGCAACTTGCTATGTGTGTACTTTGCCAGGCAGAGCAAGCCAGCTCGCTGTATTGCTTGCTAGGGTTTGGAATTAAAATGTAGATGCAAAGCAGATGGGGATGTTTCTGCAGCAGCTGAATAGAAATACACAGAAAATGAGAAAACTCCTTCCCCTCCCCCTCCCAAATAAAGTCAGCTATCATCTCCTTCTGACAAAGGCCTATTCTTCTGCAGACCACATAAAATTATCTATCTGGTGAAGATCAGGGCTTATGTGCTATCGGGGCCGTTTGGGACGTGCCAGCGAGCCCTGGGGCCAGCAGCAGCCACAGCGCTCGCAATGCCGCTGGTAGAGAGGAGCAGAGCGACCTCTGTTCAGGAACTCCTTCAGCGCTTGTTTTACATACAAAGGGAGGGGAAGACAAAACAACGAGAACCAAAATCAGCGAAACAGAAAATTATTTCCTGAATGGCTGGTACCTCATCAGCATTCAATCTAACCTGTTCTTTACTGGGGCAGCACAACAAAGCCATCCTCCTGGATTAGAGGTTAGTAAGTACAGACAGCTGGTCTCCCCCTGGATCTTTCCTCTACACTGACCTTGCACAGGGAATCCCTCCCTCCTTTATCCTTAGATAAACTCCCATCAGCCCTGAAACTGGAATAACTGTGCCATCTCACAGTCACATTGCTTCTGCATCTGTCATGCTTCATTGTTAACCACCTTCGTTTTCAGCAGGGAGTTTCAAGCCATTACCTGCCTAAAACGGGATTCATTCAATGTATTAGTGACTCTGAGGGTTTTCTTAGCCCAGACACAGGAAGATTTCTTGTATTTTCCTTTTCTTCTTTATTAACTAAGCATTTCATCAGATGATGATTAAAAAAACTCCACAAACCACACCAAATAAACAAAAAACCAAAACAAACCCTCATTTCACCCTTTCTTTCTCTAGAAAGCCATCAGTATCAAATCTGAATGCTGATCTATGCCATTCTACCGTTGGTGGGTGCATTTTTTCCTACAAACTTTGGATCTCCCCTTCACTGTTGCCATTTCTTAGTCTTTTTGGTGTAATTGGTTTCAGGTTTGATACTACTACATATTTTCTCCTTCTCCTCGACAAAATATCCCCCCTAAATAGGTTCTTTCTGTTCTTTCCTTCCCTGCCTGAAGAGTAATTTACCTTTTAGGAAAACACAACTGCCTCCCCCTGTGATACTGTCCTTATCTCTTCCATGCACAACAAGAACAAGAATTTCTACTTCTTGAGAAAACACCCATAAACTCAAGGAGAAAAAAGGTCAACTATGACAAGGATTATGCATTTCTATAACTCCCTTCTCCTATCTAGAAAGATTCCTATTTTATGTCTGAACTACAGAACCAGGGTTTACCCTTGCGAAAGCAAAAATCTTGCTATGCCACCTCTATCACCTGCTACAAGGTGAAGATACTGCTTTTCCTTATGACAAAGGCTTGTTTTTCTGAATTGCTAAAATGCCATTGAAAGCTAAGAAATAATCCCTTTCCCTCACCCCTAAAGTTAGTCAAGAAAAATCATAGCTCTGTTTTGAAATTGGGAAGAATAAAGGAAAAAGAAATACAGAATTTTTTCTGCAGGACAAGAAGTATAAGCATGAGATTTGCCTAGATTTTCTTTCTTACTCAGCAGCTCTCAAACACAACTAATGTTGAAATGAAAACAATAAAAGCAACCAGCTGTGAGGACTGTAGAACAGAGGAAAGAAAGATTTCTGCCCATCCATTACTAATTCAGTTTCCCGCTGTAAAGCATTTTGCAATTCTGCTTGTAAGACAGACAGTGGTTGGTCATGGACCAAAGACAGATGGGATAGGAATATACATGTCTTTCTGGGTATGGGGAATCCTTCAGGAATATCCCTTTTATCTAAGACCTTGTGCTGTCATTTTGACTTTCCTGGACTTTGACTCAAATGCTCAGATGTTAAATTGTCATGAGCAGAAATGCAGCAACTCAGATGAGCAGGATTTCATAATACGCATTCAGGAACAATATCATACAGGGCAGAAGACTAATGCAACTACTTTGTGCATTTAAAAATCACCAAAGATTTTAAGTGAAGAAGCGCAGTTTCCCATTTGTCATCCTGGGTACCTTGACTTTGGCTGAGCTTTGTGTCATGACTAAGAGATAAGTGAGAGAACTGTGTAAATCTTCCCAGCAGATGATGTATTTGACAGTGTAACTTTGTCAAATGCATTATCTATAACATTGAAAGAGAAAGCTGATGATCTTTGCTCTTTTGAGGTGTCAGGTACTTAATATTATCTGTCTTCTTCATTCAGATACCATAAATTGGTGGTTTTTCCCTTTAAGAGAAGATTAGAATGAGGTAAGAAATACAGATACTAGACTTCAAAAATAAATGGAGTTTTTTGTTATTTTTTAAAAGGCTCACAGGAGAGCTTCCCTTCAAGCAAAAATTACAAAGAATGCAAATAAACATTGTCAAGCCATGAAAGACTCAGTATTACAAAATAAGAGCACTGTGGGACTTACTGGGGCATGACCAAGATCCAAAATACCACCACTGACTAGTTTTCCTGTTACTGATGGTAGCACCTCTTAGTTACCAGAGTCTGCAAAGTTTGTGTGTGAAATCTGGTCTGTGGTCTAGTCAATGTCAGTTTTCCTGTCCATTGCAATGCATGCAAAAGTTTATGATCCTCTTTTCCATGTACAGTGCATGGCAATGAAAGTGTAAGCAAAGCAGCAAATCACTTTGCACTTATTTGAGTAGTTGTACCTAAAATTAAACTAAATGATGATAAGGCTGCAAATGAGTACAAAAAGTTAACAACAGATGTTACAGCTGCTCCTCTTTTCAGTCTGCTTATAGAAAACCCACTAAATCTCAAGTAGAGGAAGTTCATTTAAAACTTGGAAGTATAGCTGTTGCCTTTACAATGCCTATGAATAGTTCATCCCTGAACTTCTGTTCCCCTGTATCCTGTACTATGTGCTCTACATGTTGCCATGCCAAGCTGTACACAGTTCATGGCCTGTGGCTGCTCCTTTGCAGACACGCAAGCTGTGATTTGAATGGGCAGAGGCACAGCCTCTCACTTCTCATGTTGGGTCCTAAGTCTCCTAATTATTCAAATGAAGAATGGTGCACAGATACAGACATAGTGCCAAAAGGGGAACCAAAGGTTGGAATAGCATTTTGGAAGCTGCATTCCCCAAAGATGGAAAAGTGCTGGGGTTTCCCATCTGTGTCAGTTGGGGATGTGGTGGCAGTCTGGCCACCCCGAATCCTTCAGGGAGAGTTACTCCTCAGCATAACACGCACTAGGTACCATTCTCACATCTTCTGTATGAAATGCAAATCTGCTCCTGAAAGAAAATGTTGGAGATACTTGCCTTAATTAATCTGGTTTTGTATTTTATAAATATATATCTGTACCCTTAACAGAAAGAGGCAACAGTGATACACAAAATGCTTAAAAAACGTGTTCCTTGCATTTTGTACATTGTTATATATCGGTTACTGTAGTTCCCTGTGAATCTCTATCCGTGGCTGTGACCTGTATAAGCAAAATAACTGGCATGGGCTGCTGCCCTGTTCCAGCTGGAATGTAAATGAAGGCAAAGTGGTGTCATGTGCAGGCCCCAGTTTCGTTCAGTAACACAGTGAGTAGGAGCACTCTCCAGAGAATGAGCCTCAAAGAGGTTGGCATCTTGGGTCAAATGAGTATGTCTGCTGGTACCAGGCTAGATGGAAGGAGAGGATTTCAGGGCAAGTCAGCAGACTTGGGGAAGTACATGGGGCTGCTCTGCACCGGGAGGTACAGAGGGTCATGTGCGCAATTTTCTATAAAGACTGATTTGAATCAAAGTTATTTCAGTTACGTGTAAACTAGTGCCATAGTTGCAAAGCATGTGCTTAAATTTTCAAGTAAGAAGTCAGTACAAACTATATAGTAGGTTCCTAGCTGACCTGATCAAGGGAGAAACCTCTGTAATAAACACCCAGCAAAGGTCACTGCCTGCCAGTCTCAGGGTGCACATGCCAACAGGAGCATCTCAACAAGGGGAGACTTGGAGTCAGTGTCCATTGACAGTCCTTGGTAATTTCATCTTCAAAAACTACTTTAAGTGTTTGTACCCATCAAAATTTTTAGCTCTAACGTCTAGTACTGCCCTTCCTCCGACTTCTTGCAGTTCTGTGGAGCACATTCCCTCATCCCTATCCACTTCCTCTTGTTAACGTTGTAATAGAAAATCTCTCTCAAAACCTCTCTTTCTTTTCCCTGTTGCTATCTGAAGTACATCGATCTTTCCTCCAACACAAATACAATCCGAGACAACAAACAGAGGGAGACTTATTACTGCTGACTGCATATTTTAATCTTTCCTAGCAATTTCCTTTGTAATCCTGCGTGAGCTTTTTAGTATTCGGTAGACACAGGCTGTCTGCAATGGGTCTCTTGTAAAGGGGACTGCAAATCCTTGAGCTTTCTATTTCCCTCCTCACAATTTAAAGCAATAGCAATGCTTACTAGCATCTAGTTACTTCCATGATAGCATGTTTCATAATTCAGGATTTAAAACCAAACATCAAAGAAGCATCTTCTATACTGTGGAGGTTTGATTTATTTGCAAGGCAGTGTACATTGTTAGAAAGCAGTTCCTCAGCCCACAATTACCAGACTGGTTTTAGCATAATCAGGATCTTTTATCAAACTCACTGGCAGTAGCACAGCTAGAGTTAAAATGTTTTGGTGTTCTGTTTTTTCTCTAACATCTTTTTGCTGATTTCCGAGTATCTTGTTTTACAATAGCCTCCTTCAGGCAACAGAGTCCAGAGCAAAATTTAATCTTCAGAGAGCATAACAAAAGAAATCAGCCTTAGTTACCAAAAGATCATTAAGTAGTACCAGCTGTTTTTAAAACATTGAATTTTTTCAATGAAGCCAGAAAAACTGAAGCATAGACTAAGACTTTTGTGCTGCCTGGTTATATTGCAGTGTATGAGAAAACTTCCGAGAAGTCTGAAAACATCTCCACAGCTCCAGGAACAAGGGCTGGGGCAGACTGCTCAGGCAGGGGGAGATCAGGAGCTGCTGGGATCCCCATCAGTTTCCAGGGTGGGACTGGGGCCCTGCAGGATGGTGCTGACACATACCCTGTATCCACTGCGTGCCCAGCTGGCCCATCTGCTCTGACCCTCTGGTCAGTGAAACAACTTAAAAGTGCTGGAGGGAGAAGGTAGGAAACAGGATGGTCTTGGAGGTGCGAGCACCTTGAACATAGACAGCTTCATGCCATAATTTCTCTGATGGATATGGCATGCTGCAGAGTTGATGCACAGCAGGATGGGAACACATCCTGTCTCTAGCATTCACCTGATTTCCTTTAGTCTTCCACACACTTTTTTGAAGGTTAACTGGAGGTACGTCAAAACATTTTTTTCTACCTGTCTCATTTTTAGTTCCAGTTTCGGGTGTAACTAACTTTTCAGAACATTTGCTTAATCATCAATACATATCAGAGACTTTTAAGACAGTTTTAGTTTGGGGAACTGAGGAATGCATGTGATTTATTAAATTTCCACGCAAGCCTTTGTGAGCTAGATGAGGCTGTTTGGAAAGTTTGTTTGCTGGGGAGTGTAATGAGCAGATAAACTTTGCCATTCATCATTGTCCCCCATCCTTCCCACAGTAAAATTATTAGCTTATTTTCTCATAATCAACCTGGCTGACCCTCAAATGTTAACAAACCAAAAATAAAATGCCCTTATATGCATTTTGACAGTGGCATGCATGTTAGCTTAAATGACTGCATTAGACGTTTAGTATCTTGACAGCTGTCTCCTCTCTTCTCCGAACCCGCCATCCCTTTTCTTTAAGAAAAAGCAGCTGTTTATTGCCCCCAGAGGCTGTATACAAGTAATACTACCAATCGCAGAGTGCACTTTATTTTCTTCTGAGCAAAAACGGGTGCATATATCAGAGCTTAATGCCTATCATCCTTGCTTTGCCCCCAGCCTGTTCTTTCCCTGATGTGTTTGAGGGGAGAAAGGGTGAAAGAGGGAGCGTAGGTTTGTGTTGGCAAGAAAAGCAGTGACTGTGCTGTGCAATCACACTTCACCTACAAGGACACACATACGCTTACGGGAATTCAAATGGCACAATGCAAGGCGTTCTTTCCTACACCTGCATTCCTGAGCTCAAGACCACTGCAGCTATTATGCTGCTGGCTAAAGGAGCAGCCTGGTAAACACTGTGCGTAACCTTGTCAGCTCGGAGCAGTTCTGCAGGACTTGTGGGATCAGGTCCTCATTGCTGGAGGTGTGGATTTAAAGAATAAAAAGTCACCTGACCCTTTTGAGGAGAGCTCACCTGCTTAAGTCTTCTTAGGAAGACTGAAGAGAGGCATTTAAAAGGCTTCCATTAATGTTCGTCATCTGTAGTAAAGATGTGTACTTAAGCTGAAAAAAGTCTCAGCTATGATTTATGAGTTTCATTCAAAGTAATCCCGTATCTTAGATTTGTCTGTAGTTCCCAGCTTTCTGAATCCAGTTGAGTGTGTACTTTACAATGGCAAGCTTTTCATCCACACTGCTTCTTTGTCCACTAAGAGCATGACTGTGTTGTGGACAGACAATAATCAATTAACCAAATGGTATCTCGTGACTGAATATGAAGTGGGCTTTGCGGGAACTGACAACAGCTCTTTTAGCTCACCCATTTCTGTATGTCTCTTAAATATCCCAAAATATCAAAGGTCTTTCATTAGAGCTTCAAACTCTCTCAAATCCACGCAGGCCACTGGATACCTCAGAAGACTATGAACTGATGTGAGCTGGCAGCAAATGGCACATTGCCAGAATGAAGAACAACCGAGTGTTTTCAAAGCTTTGAAAATATTTGAAAAGGAAGGACAGAGGGAGAAGTGTTGCAGTTCCCTTCAGCACTGCTCAAATACCGCTCTTCCCAGTGTCAGCTGTGGGAGTCTAAAAGTCTTAGCGAGAGTTAAAACACAATCTGCCAGTTCCCCTGGCTCCTTTTAGCTTGGCAGCCGTGAATTTTCTGCCTCTTCATGTTGCATCTCGCCACAGAGAAGGAAATTTAAACAGGAGAAACAATGTTGCTTTGAATTATTGGACATTAAAAGAAAGCAGGGATGCCTGCACGTTCTGAGATCCCAACTGTTTCTCCACACAGAAATCCCAAGTTTTTATCCAGTCATTTAATTTGGTTAAAGGGAGAAACTTTCATGTGAGAGCTGTGTTTTCAAGCAAACATCCCATTCAAAAAATGTAGACTTGTTACTGGTTTTCAGTTTCCCTGAAACACTGAAGGGAGATACCACAGAAAGGAAAAAGCCTGTCTCCCTGTAACAAGTTTTTTTTCTTCAGTAGTTCTCTTAAAAGTTTCTTGCCACAAAATACATAAAACTCCCCATACACTGCCCATTTATACTTAAATATTATGAAGTTTTAAATGGCTATATGTAAAACCCACATTCTTTGTAAGCAAGGATATGACAACAGAAACAGGAACTTGGAAATGGCCTCAGTTGTGTGGAAGCATGAACCAGAGCCCATCACTTGATCCTCAGAACAAGATTAATAATGGCCTTCTAAAGAAAAATCTAAAAACTCTCTTGCCAAGTGACACAAAGCTAAAATTAGAAAGGGGGGGAAATGACTGTAGCCAAGATGGTAACTACAGAAAATCTGTTTTTCAAGCCACTCGTAAGAAACTAGGCTGTAACTCCTTGACAGCTGCTAGCATGATGTGATGTGGGTGTCTCTGACTTACAATTTGTTTGGGCCCTGGGCCCTTTTATCTAAGATTAGCCAGTGACCAAGTTTTTTCCAAGCTGGTATGCTGAGTATTCAAAATGAAAACACAGTCCCACATCTTCAACCTAAAACTGAAGGGCATGTCAACAGTACCCACGCCAAGCTCTCTTATGTGCCTGGAACTGTGGCAGGGGAGCACTGGCTCCCAGGTTTCATTTCTCTCCCAGAGTTGTGCTTTTATCAAGGTTAGATCTTGACTGCTCTTAGGTCTTCAGCTGTCCCTGGTCATCAAAAGCACCTTATCTTTCATCTCTTTAACATCTGGAGAGGCAACTGTAACTATTTTCTCCGATTTGGATTTCAGCACAATAATGCATGCCATTGTTCTGTGTAGATTGCAATAACCCACATGAAGACTGCTCCTGAAGACCACACACGAATGCAGAAAGAAGCTGAATGGCAACCATAGCTCCAGGGAGCATCTTCTAATAGACCTCTAAAAATGCATTAGATTCTTATCTTCTGTGGTGCCTCAGCAGCAGTGGGAGTCAGAAGTGATGTTGTAGAGCAGCTCACAGGCTTAAGCATACGGAAGTCAGGTTTTAAGGAAATAACCTCCTCTTAAAGTTCTGTTTGTTACTCAGAAGTAACAAGCCTGTTCTTTTCATTTCAGTATGATTTATAGAGTGAAGGAATAAAAGTGATCTGAGTGACTGGGGGAAAGCCAAGATAATTCATACAGGTATTTGGAAGATTAGATAGGCACATATTATAGCTGTTTGTATATATATCAAATATCTGAATTTGGAGAAAATCTAACAGCCTGTGGCATGTGCATAATGCCTCGAAAGAACAGACTGTGGATTTTCTTTGTGACCTCTATGCATCTGGTCAGGGAACAAATGGTATGGATATAGATCCACCCAGGGAGGAGATCAGGTGTCATGAACCAGGTTGTTTATTCTGTATAAGAGGGGAGCATTAATGACAGTCTTCAGTTACATAGGGAGAAAGAAGCTGTAGCATAGAAGAAAAAAACCTGCTCCGCATGTCTCTGGCAGATGGGATGAGCCAGTCTAAGATTATGTTTTAAATGATAGAAGCTTTCTAATAAGTAAGATTAATGAAGTATCACAGGTAACTGTGTGTTATTATGCAACCCTCATCATTGGAGACTTTTGAAAACAGGTTGGAGTGGACTGGTACATGTCTGGCTGGTGTTGCCCTGAAACCAAGGAACAGGGCACTGACAAACCTATTTTTCCCATGTGTTTATGAGCAATTGGTCTGGTCTGTAAGTCATGAAAGGCACAAGCTGGAAGGAATAAAACCAAATCACAAATGGGCATGAAAGAACATCTTTAAATCAAATCATGCAACAATTAAAACAGCACAAGATCTTTCGAAAGCAGGTACCCTTGTTTTGGTTCAGCTTCTCCACCTTCACTGCTTGAAAGCAAATCCCCAGAAGGACATGCAGTGGCATGCAGCGTCTCGCATAGGGACACGAGGTATCTCATGGCTTACTGCCCCTGGCAGGGATCCCCAGCACCTGCCCGTGGGACACAGCAGTGCACACAGTGTATGCTGAGTAGCATGGGAGCTGCCTCACTGTGCTGCCTCTCATTTCCCAAAGCACAGGCGCCGAAAATTGAGTTCACTACAGGATCTCAGCCTAGGTGTGGCAGAAGCATGAGGAGGAATGTGTAGAGGGGTGTAAAGGCTACGAGGCCAGTGAAGGGCTGAAAACTGTGCTTTATCATCTGGACACGCAAGAGCACCAGTCAGAATAACCCTGGGAGTCATCAACCCTTCTCTTTGAGTTCTCTCCACTCTCCTCTCAGTATGACCTTTGCTTCCAACTTTTGGAGAAGAAATTTAAGAAAACTGCATTTCATCAAAAATTCTGTTTTCAACAGAACCAGGAGACCAACTTCCTATCTGAAGTACAAAGGATAATTGAAAACAGAGCTGTGTAAATAGGTTTTCTAAGGACGCTGCAGCCCACAACATTTTACTCCCTTCTATCAGTTCTTCCACTCACATGCCAAACAGGACCAATTTTGTTCCTATTTTCTAATGTTATGTCCCAACACGATGAAACCCTGACATCTTTAGCTTGCCAGTGGTTTCTCCTTTTCCTTCCAGTGGTTTTTCACCCTGCCAACAGCTGTGATGAAATCATCATGGATAACTGACCTTTGACTAGTGTTAGGAAGTCATCAACCCAAGAAATCCATGCTATATCCAGGTCTGAAGCCAGATGGACAAAGATCACAGAAACTGAAAGATAATGATGACACTGACCTCTTGGTAACCTTCCCTAAACAGCAGGTTGATAACATCAAGTGTGTCTTGAAGGACAGTTCAGCCACCAATGCTTGCTTATCCTGGCTCACAAGAGGCTCACTGACTGCGGAACAGTGAGAGAAAGCAGCTATTGCTCTCGGGGAGCTGATTTCAATCAGCAGCCAGGATCGTCGTTACCACTCGACACACTGGGGAGCTGAAAACTGAGAGGAAAACCATCCCTCAAATTACACCATTTCTCCAGAAATCAAAACCAGGTCTAAGCACCAGTTGTGCACCTGATAACACTGCCCAGCCTTTCCAGAATACACCTAACCTGGCATGATAACTGACTGATATGAAGAAACAAAGAGATTTGGTTCTGTTTTCCAACCCAAACATGTTTGACAACGTTGAATTCATAGGCACTGGGGAATTGCCCAAAATGATGTCCTGTGTGAGTCACAATTTGACACAATTCTGCTGGTCCAAAAGGCGTATGAGAGAAGTTTCTCACTATACCCAGACATAGAAGGAGCTCACTCAGCACACATTTATTTGAGCACCCCTGAGATTTCAGGCTCTAACTCCCATTCCCACAGCCTTCCTATTACAATCATCATCAGATACAAAGACTCTCAAAACCAGCGAAGATGAAAGGGCGTTTTAGTTCAGCTTCCCTGAATTTGCTAAAGAAGTGTAATGGTCAAGGTGGTGCTCAAGATTAATTTAGCAATACTGCTCTTAGAGCGTGCTGGCATACCAGCACCCAAGGTAATGACAAACAGGTTCACAGCAGTACAGTTCTGTGGAATGGTCTGTCAGTACAAACCACCTGGAGCCACCAAACTTCAACCTGAACTACTCAAAACAGCTTACAGCGGGCAAGAATAAGCATAAGTGCCAACCTTGTCTTGAATGATCTGCTTATAAGAGCGGGAAGGTCCTCTTGTCTCTAAAATCCAACCTGGTTCTAAAGTTTGACCTTTTGGGAAACATTTCTAATCTAGTCATACTGTGGTGGCATTACAAGCAACTACTTGAAGAGTTGTGTTTTTTTGTTGGAAGTGCTACATATTACAATTAGGTACAAAGTTTATACAGGATATAAATCACAAAAAATAGGAACCAGAGAGCTGTGTGATGCGACATTGTAGTTTCTATTTATGGCATTTTATATTCCTTAGTTAATTTCCTTTGCATAATTGTTTTTTCCACCTGTATTGTAGAGGCATTCAATTTTTACTTCTCTTGATTTTATGCAATTGTTAAAATAGTGCAGTTTTTCACATCTGGGTAGATATTACACAGTATCCAGTCTGTTGATGGTTATATAATGTAGCAAGGGGAAATCACTGTGCAGACCAGTTTAGCTTTACTATCATGCAGTCTGTATTAAGGTCAAAAATCAAACTGATTCAAGTGCTTTTGCAATTAGACCATTGTATCACTGAAAGAACTGCTGTCAGTAAATTGAGGTGGGTTTAGCACTAGTTAATTTACAAAATGCATGAATTACAAAGCTTCTGGCTCGGATAAGATTTAATGAATTATTAATCCTCATATGTCACAAATCCCATACTCTTCATTCCCTTATGTCTGCTTATATCTATATTCGCTAGTCACCATTTCACCCTGTAAATTAAGGATAAATTAGCCATAAATTACATAACAAACTTTATGCATCCCATATTTTCTTTTGTTTGACACAGATTATCATAGATCTAAATGCCAGAGAAGACAATCATATTCATGTAGTATGACCTCCTGCAGAATACAGTCACAGTGTATTCAGTAGTTTCTAGATTAACCCCTTAACTGCTCTTGAAGGCTACGATAAGAATGCAATATGTACATTTTGGAAAGCAATATAGCCTTAGCTAAAAAGCTTCAAGGGACAGGCAAGGCATGGCATCCTTATGCAAGTTTTTTTCCAAAGCACTGCTAATGCCCTGAATAAATAAATGGTCCAAGTGAAGACAGATGATGTTGTGCAAAAGGACTCTGTTGTAAGCCATATAGCCCAGCTAACATCAGTGTCCTTGTCCTTCTGGGGCCTCCTTTACATCTGCCTTGACGTTGCACTGTGTTTTTCTCAGTCACCACACTTGCAGTGGGGCACAGTGATGCTAGTAAGGAGCATAGCAAATCCTTAGGGCACGTTGTGGTGTTTAGAGCCTCAGTTCACCTTGGGTATAAATGCAATCTGTCTTGAATCTGTCCTGGTCTTGCCTCTCCCCTAAGTTTCCATGTGGAAGCTTGTATTGTTTCTCAGTGTATAAACTTAGAGTACCTTAAGTGCAAAACGTACAGGAAATCTTTAAACTATACCACAGTTTTCAACTTTTTATCCCAGCAATAATGGAAATGTCTCATGAATAAGGAGCTTTGATGTGTTAAAGTCAGCCATTATCCATCTGAGTTAACTGCTCATCTTTTTTCCTCTAAGGACTCTGGCAGCTGCTTACAGGTGTTAACCCAGGGCACAGCTGCAGCAACTGGTACTTAGATAGGCCAGAGAAAAATTACTTCCCACAATAACCACGGGGCTGCAAATCATGGCATGGAGCATCATTATAACTTCTTACACATCATGTTTCAATGTTAAAAAAGAGAAAGTTTTGGCACAAGAGTTAATCAGAAACAATTTTGAATGTATGCAAATCCAGAAGATTTAAGGGTTTAAAGCAAAAATTGAGCTTTCTGATAATGTCATGTATGAGTGTCCTTACTTAGGAATAATAACTCATGCCTTTTCTAGAATTTTAAATAGGAAAATAAACCCTTTAACTTCATGTGTCAGAAGTTCAGGACTTAGAACTCTTCGCTACAGGCATAAGCTTCAGAGGAGAGATGCAACTGCACAACAGCATATAACAATACATAACAGATTAAGCTTCAAGTGAAGCCAACTACTGTACCCAGACAATAGGAGCAGGAGAATGTAAGCAAAAGTACAACTTACCAAACTGGAATTTGGCAAGACATAAAGGTAAATTCACCTCCTGTCTAGAAAGTGCTACAAGGGTTTCTTGTCTGGGAGCAGTTTAGACCTCTGTGTCATCTGGCAATGGCAGAAGGGTGCCAGCAGGATGGAAGCTGTGGCAGCACTCCAGGAACAACCCACTGAGCCATCAGCAAGCTTCCCGGTATCCTACTAGTGTTTTCCCGAGTCTCATCCTGATAATCAGTTGAGCACAAGTCAGCTGAGGCCGTGATCTGAGGAGGTAAATTTCTGCTGGGGAGAAAAACCTCTGAGGAAATAAGTATCTATCCCAGCTAACCCCAGAAAGGGAATCAACCCATCTGACATCCCACTTTTTGATCCTTTCAGGGCCATGAGCACTTTACCACAGCATCCCCCACCTACTTTTCCTCCTGGGAATCTTGCATAGTTTTGCAGAAGATTGTATTCTCTTGCAGTGGGTGTATTTGTCCATTCATTCATCTGAGCTGCTCTGCATTCACAAAATCCTCAGATGTGGGTGCTATAGAAAACAGGGTATAAACTTCTAGAATGTGCTATAAGTAAAGAAAGATTTTTCCATGAAAGAAAATGCCACAACTTACAGTACATTTGTTGCTGCAGAAATGTTTGTTGTGCCCTTAACAACATGTTCCACAGTATTCCTGTGCTGGTAATAAGAGGTGGTAAAAATATGCCAAACTTGCCCACAACACAAACAACAAAAAAATCTCAAACTCTTGCTCAGTACCTGGTTTTCTGTTTGTGCCCCATGTGTGGCAAGAAATAAATGCATACGCATCGATTGCATCTGAAAAAGTCAAATAGTGGTAGTCTGAATTGTAACTGGAATGCATATTGGTGGGATGAGATGCTGATCCATTTGCACAGTAATGTGCTATATTTAAGTCATGCATTGTGGCATCTTCAAAGAGGCCAGTAATAATTATGATGGATTAGACTGCAGAATCAGTCCTAGATGCAGTAATTGTTTCACAGATGCTGTTGATGTGACTTGAATTTCTAATGAATTATAGCTGAAGAAAAATATGTGGAGCTTCTAAATAGTCTGGATAAAATACAGGTATGGGAAAGAGAAAAAAGACTAACTGCTGCATTTAGGGAAAGGTAGATTTAGTTTGAGAGGTAGAAAGTTCACATCACAATAATTATAAGGAAGACCACAAAGACTTTTTAAGGAGCAGGTCTGCTTACTAGTAAGTTGTAAGAACATCTTCATGGTGTCCCAGTTAAAACCAGTGATAAAGGTATTGTTGCCATTTATCTTTTGCCAATTCTACATTACAAGTTATTGCTGTGATTTGTAGCAGCTTGAAGAAGATTTGTACTCAGGCGTGACTTGAGGATAGTGATACTTGAGTGTAGACAGAGAGAGAAAGAAGTATAATGCAAAGTCACCCTAATCCTGCATGCATTTCAAAGAATGCAAATCTGGCACTTTAATGGATGAATTAACTTTGTCTTTTAAAGAAGCAAATTATTTCCATGTTCTTTGCAAGGTCTTACACCAGTGGCTTTTACACTGGAGGTGATCAGAATTTGGGGGAACTGGTTGACTCATGCTATGAGGTCTTTGAGAATACTGTAATAGTCCATGTCACACAGTGAAGATAACCTTGTGGGTTTTGAGGACAGCATGAACCTAAGACTCTTTTCTGCACTACAAATGTACTCCTTTGAGGGATTTTCAGGCTAAGTTTAGAGAAGTCAGGGAGCCCCCATTTCTAAACAAAAAAGGTATTTTTACCTGTCAGTAAGAAGTTGAAAAGAAAGATTGTCTGGGAATTATTGGAAGAAATTTAGTTGCAATCCACAGGATACATGAGAACAGAAGCAGGAAGGCAGACTTTGAGGGCCAGAGAAGGTTTCTCATGGCTCATTTGCACAGACTAAAAGTTTTTTTAAAGAACTAAGTCTTTTAGAAGCAGCCTGACAGCACAGTGTTAATTACTATGGTGCCCTTTATTTCGTTTCATACTTAGGAAATACAGCATCCCACACACTCATGTCTGAGTTGCGGTTCACCTGCAGTTTTTAGGTATGAAAGGTGTGAAGGTAAAGAACGCTTCTAAATTAGAATGACATTTTATTTTTGAGACACTCTGGAAGCATCATTCTGCTGCCTGGCCTAGAATGACACATCAGAGGAATCCTTTTCACACTGCTTTCTGATAAGCATAGAACATTGTCTCCCTGGGAAAGCTGCAGAGGCTCATGTGTTCTGGTACTATAAAGTTAGGATGGGAAATATACTGAAATATATCTAGAAGGGAAGAAGCCTGCCTTTCCTTGTCAAAAGAATAGGCAAGATCGACAAACATTCTTTTCCATCCCCCTGTTCTTAGCTTTCCCTGCAAAAACTGTTTTTTAAAGTACTCTCTGCTTCTGTCATACAAAATATAAATTGAGTAAAGGAAGAAAAGGAAAAAAAAAAAACTTCAGGAGGTCAAAAGTAAATCTAAAACCAAGTTTGGGATATGGAGGAAGTGAATACAGGTCATCATATAGATGCCTGCCAGTCAAAAGGTACATTTGAATTGTCCTGCTACTGAAATCAGAGGTGCAAGCAGAGGGGATTCTGCTGAATGCAATGAATTTCATGAATTAACATTACTCTTAACATTTTAAAATCATATTACTCAACTAAGGCAATACTGCACGGTAAACTGTATAACATTTAAATAATGTTTAAAATTACATTTTAATAATATAAAAATATTAATCTAGGATAAATACATAAGCAGAGCAACCCTGATGGGAGAATCTCTTCAGCATAGTAGTTCTTTCTGTGTAGTGGCAATACCAGCCACACGTAGTGTTTCTCCTCTTTTGGCAGTCCAGCCAGGAATGTGGTAATGAAGAAACATTCAGATTCCTCTTCATGCAAACTAAAAATAAAAGCTTCAGAACAAAGACGTGTATATGTCCAAACTTTTTCTGTGCAACCTCACATCTGTAAGACCACTGACAGTCTGTCTTCTGTCATTTGTGCCTGGTTGAGAACCATAAAGCCAACAAAGAATAAATTACAAGCAGAGTCAAACAAGGGCTTTATCTCTGTTAACTGGGACTGTGAGTCCTGGGAAGATCCATGTGAACAGGATTAGCTTGTCATTATATGGAATTTGTTGACTGCACATTGTCAGTACTATTATCCAGCTAAAAACTTCATTTTGTAAATAAAATATAAAGAGTATATGAGAAAATGCAATTTTCCATCCAAACAAAGGAGAAAAAAAACCTAGTTCCACAGCTGTGGAGCTGTTGAAAACCCAAGTGCATAGTTTAAGTCATGCGTGATGTCTGTATGTAAATACCACTTCCATCACACCTTCCAGAAATCACTGTTTGTTTCTGTCAACATTAGCAAGGTGTTCATGAACTGTAAGAGTTCCTATGGATATCAGTCAAGCATGGCTTTTTCTAATGTGTACTCTGCCACTTGCATGGTCTTTAGGAATGCCAGTTTTAAAAGAGCCTGTCAGGTGAGGACAGAAAAAAAAGGAGGTATTCCCCTCTAATTGACAAACTTGGTGGCAATAATCCTTCAAGTCAGACAAAAGGGGTTTGGCACACTTAATCAAATAAAAGGATTAGCACCAAGTCTGGGAACCATGGTTTCGGCATGACTTTCTGCCTTACCAAGGGCAAAATGTGATGACAGAGGAGTCTATGCAAATAATTCAGAGGCAGAAAATATTTTTTGCACAACTAGGAGGTATTTTTTTCTGGTAAAATATCTGCTTGTGTGTTAAATGGGGGTAGGGAAGCCACTCTGTATTTTCACTGCCTTTTTATCTTGAAGAATAAGCTTTTAAGAGAAAGGAAGACATGGGGCTGCAAAATGCAATAGGATAGTGAAAGATGCCTCAGGTGAGCGTGCAAGCTCACGTTTTGTATGGGGGCTGGTCAGGGCAGTGGGTGCTTGAGCGCTGCAGGAACTGTTGGTAACTGGCTGTCCATCAATGGAAACTAAAATTGACTTAGATTCTCTCCTGTTTCTTTTCTCTCTCAGATACGTTCAGAGGGTAGCCTTGTGGATGGCCCCGGAGCAGGCCAGATGGAACAGGACAGAACCAACCATGTTGACGGCAATAGATTGAGTCCATTTCTAATACCGCAGCCTTCTCACGTGTGCCAGCCAGAGCCTTCTGCGGTGAAGCTGCAGAATGGAAGTCCAACAACAGAGAGGCCTGGAGTCGAAGTAAACGGAGACCACACGCCACTATTCATTAAAAGCAACTATGGAGTGCCCCACCCAAAAGGAAGTCCAAACAACCGTGTTAGCCCCAACCTTCTACAAGACAAGAAAGTATATTCAAAATATATGCAAAATGGTGGGATAAAACGCACTTTTAGTGAGCCCTCTCTGTATGGACTTCATGAGAGCAAGAAAGTGAAACAAGACAAAGAGGTAAATGGAGAAAAAGCTGAGCCAGAGGATAATAGTGAAAAACCAAGCGTCTCCAATTGTTACAGTGAGAAGAAACCTGACAGTTTTACAATACAAGAAAATGAAGCTTCAGATTTGATACCGTCTACAAGATACAACAGTGGTGGTTCAGAAAACCCTCATGACCTCCTGATTCAGGATGAGCAGGAGCGGGAAAACATTCATTGCCACAACAGGGACATTGTCTTACTACTTAAGAACAAGGCAGTGCCAATGCCTAATGGTGCTAAAGTTTCTGCCTCTTCCATGGAAAGCATGCATGGTGAACTCCTGGAAAAAACACTGTCTCAATATTATCCAGAACATGTTTCCATAGCAATGCAGAAGAACACATCTCATATCAATGCCATTACCAGTCGGGCTACTAATGAGTTGTCTTATGAGACAACACATTCATCCCATACCTCAGGGCAGATCACTTCCCCACAGACCTCAAACTCTGAGCTGCCTCAAGTGCCAGCTGTAGTGGTTACTGAGGTCTACAACACAGAAGACTCCAGTAAACCGCCTGTATTGCCAGGTAGCTGTTTGCTTCAGAAACCAGAGCAACCGCTACAGCAACAGATTCCAGGCTATGATCCTCACCAGTTACCTGTAGGAAACAGTAATGTTCATGGAAGCATAGGGCAGGTTCCCAACCAAGACCTCTCTTTAAGTTCCAGCAGTAACCTGCAACCTCAGAGCACCACTCTGGAAAGGTACTCTGAGCAAGCAGAAAATAATGGTGCTTTTTTTACACAGAACTCAACGTTTCACAGAGATTCCTCTACTCCTCCTGCTCCAGAAATGAACAGTGCACTGTCTGCCATGGTGCAAGAAGGACACCATTCCTATGACAACAGATGTGATGAAACTCTTCCTGGGGAGATAAATAATGAAGGAAAACAGGAGGGACCAATGTCAGAAAGTCCCAACCTCAGCCAACAACAACGTCACCCTCAGCAGAGACTCCAGCAGCAGGCACAAACGTCACAACAAGATGTCAGTGACAGCAACCCACAAGCTGCTGTGGCCGCCTCAATTCAGCAGCGCCCCGAAGAAGTGACGCTGGCGTCAGAACCTCCCCTCCAAAACCTGCAAGCGCGCCAAAGTGAGGGTGAGTTGCACCAACACTATCAGCATTTCCCAGGACAGAGAGAACCTGAGATTCCTCCCGACAAAGAAAAGGACCAAGTGAAAGAGCCTGTCCAACAGGCTCAACATTATTCAAAACCAGCCTGGATAGAGCTGGTTTCCACACAGTTCCGCCTGAGAGAGCCTCCCAAAAAGCCCAGCGAGGTATTACTGCGATCAATTCTTCAGTGCCAGCCAAACACAGCCCAAACAGCCTATATAAAACAGTATGCTGGAAGTCCTGATTCATTAAAGGGGCCTTCAGGACAGCCCCAGAGCCAGAAGATAATGCAGCAGGAACAACTTCCTTCACTATACAAAAGTGAGAGCTCCCAGCTGCAGCCGCATCCCCCAGCTGACCAGCAGCTGCCGTTCCAGAGACACTCACCGCAGCCACAGCTCACAAAGGTGGAATCCCTACTAAAGTCCCAAGTGCAGCAACACCCTCCACAGCAGCTCCATTTCCAGCAAAGAGCAGAAAAACAACAAGCCGAACAGCCTTTAGGGGTCCCCTTGAAACAGCAGCACTTGAATCCTCAGCCAGGGGAAAACGGGCAGTTCTTGCATTCACACATTTTGCAACAGATGCTCCAAAAACAGTCACATCAGGTGCAACTGCCACGCAGCCCGCAGATAACCCCAAACCAGCACCAGTCTCTGCAGATGAAAAATAAAGACCTACCCAGAACCGTATCCCACTCCCAAAGCAATGCTGAGCAGCTCCTAGACAGGACATCCTTCAGTCGGCTGAAAGCAGAGGAATATTTCCAAACTGGGAATAAGTACATTAAATCAAATGCATTTCCACGGCCTAACCCTCAGCTAGGCCTAGAACAGGTGCATACCATGAACAACAAAGCTCCCCTTTACACTCAGAAGGCAAACACTAGTCTCCAGCACCCGGGCCAAAACAACATGCACTTGATTTCAGAGAAGAAAGGAAGCGCCGCAAATATGGAATGCTTTGGAACCAACAAAATGCAGGACTTGCAACATGTGCAGTATTTTTCAAATGACTTGACCTCAAAGCAAGATGTGAATCACTGTTTTCAAGAACAAGAGCAACAGACACAACAAGCTTCAGTTTTACAGCTGCCGCCACTCCAGCCATCACAATGCTATGGTGCTAGTCTGAACCAAGAACTCCCAAGCAAACAAGCTCCACAGGTTCCTCAGCAGTACTTACCACACAGCCAAACTGCCCCACACTCCCAGGACCAGAGAGGCTGTCATTTACAGTCCCAGACCCCTAAGGATTTTCAAAAGCATGCTGCTCTAAGGTGGCATCTCTTGCAAAAACAGGAACAACAAGCATACCAGCAACCCAAGACCGAGATTGGTCCCAGTGCAGCACGCAAGCCTATAAAAACTGAGGCTGGCACAAAGTCTAATGTCTGCATGCGCCCATCAGCTGGACAGCTGGAAAACAAAATGTGGAAAAAAACAATTAAACAAGAGAATCAGCACTTTGGCTGTGAGAATATGCAACAAAAGAGCATCATTGAGACAATGGAACAGCAGCTAAAGCAAATACAGGTCAAATCACTGTTTGATCATAAGACTTTTACTATCAAATCACCCAAACATGTGAAGGTTGAAACAGCAGGCCCTATTACCATTCTATCAAGAAATACCAGTGCTGCGGATTTTGACACTCAGACCCCAATCTTAGATCAACAAGCAAGCTTGTCTGCTGAGAAAACCCCGACCAAAAGAACAGCTGGAACTGTTCTTAATAATTTTTTAGATTCACCTTCCAAGTTATTGGATACTCCTGTAAAAAATTTATTGGACACACCTGCCAAAACCCAGTATGATTTCCCTTCTTGCAGCTGTGTTGGTAAGTGCTGAGATGTACTAAAAACATACTAGTTCACAGGCAGGAAATGAGCCTTGGGATCACGGGGTTAGTTGGATGTTTTTGTTGGAAGATTTTTTTGGGTGTTTTTTTTTTAGAACAGTAATTAGCAAAGACTTATCCAACTGGAACTTTATACACTTGCACCTACTCCACTTACCAACACTATACATGGGCCTTTCTCATTATGTCATAAAGCAATTATCTATTTGATTTTTCAGTCAGAATGCTTATGGCCTCACATCCATTCTCCTTGAGCAGCAGACATATAATAACAACATACTGATAAAAAGTAGGTCACAACTTTATAACCTAACTTATTTGTCAAGGTTAGATACAGCATTTATAAAACATATCCTTGTTCCAAAACTTGAGATCCTTATGCCATTTTTTACTCTAACAGTGAAATCACTGACGTTTCCCCTCAGTAAAGCCTAAGCAAAAAAACAGATGTTGGATTATTCCTCACTTGTTGCAAGAGTTTATCCTCCCTTTCATGTAGTTGTCTCCTGTAAGGCTAAAGAGGTCAGCAGTTTATTAGAGAAGCTACTCAAGCAGCACCAAAAAAGCAGTGAGGGGGACCCTCAGTATTTTTCGTAGGAATATCCAGTCTCCAAAAGCTGAAAAATAAAGCAGAGGGAAGCAAAGTAAAGTGAAGGCATGGCCACAAGCCCAAGCTTCCATACAGTACTGACACTGCACATAGCCAGGTCTAACAGGCACTTTGAGACTCTGGTGGATAAACTATTCAGGCTGAGACAAAAGGTTCAGCAACAAAAACGGGGGCAAGAAAATAAAAATCCATGTTACAGTTTCAGTTACTTGGATTTTGTACCAACTATAAAGCAGGAAAGTTGAATCAATGCTCCTCCAGAATTGCAAAACGGACCTTTTTGCCTTTTCAAATGCTTGGGGATATGTCTCAGAGATGTTCCATGGGGAAAAAACAGGAGATAGTTTATTTCCAAAGCTCCCAGGAAGAAAACTGGAAGCAATTCCTTGCTGTTCTTTGTTGGTTTGTAAGAAGCAACCTCTAAAATGTAGTTTTTTTGAAAACACAGTTGTTGTTTCTTGGAGGTTTTTTAATATAGTTTCTCCCATATAGTTGGCACAAATTCTTCTGGCAAACAATTCCTTATCCTCACTATTTATTGCATCCTGAAACCACTGACTAAGCAAAAGAACTTACCCTCCACTTGCATTTTAATTCTTCAGTCTTAGCAGACAGTAGGAAATAAAGGAGCATGAAACTTAAGTTTCTGTCATCTTTAAAGAACTTGGTGCCACAGCATAATCAACAGGTTTATTGCTCTTTCGTATCAGTACTTTTCCTTAGGAAGATTAAATTAAGCCATTTCCCCACTGACTTGTTCAAGTTTATAGCATGCCTTTGTCATGCTTCTTGAGGCTGTATATTGAGAGCAGCAACACCTCGTCCAGCCCTTGGAGCAGCATGGCAGAAAGCATAAAGGCAGCCTTCAGACATCTGCCAGCACAGCTCCACCAGCCTGATCCCAAGCACAGCCTGGCCATTTCTTTCTCACTGCTGGTGCCTGCCTCCTGCTATCAAACCAAACATATAGCATGTATTGTGACTGCTGGTGTGGTCCTACCTACACACAGAAAACTGCGGCCACATTCTTAGCATACAAGCATTTTGATCAAGCCTTGTGCAGGATTTCTTTCAGCAAACTTTATTTTTTTTTTCATTTCACAGTCTTTCTGTGGGTGGCAGGAATTCCCTATGTAACCTTACTGGCCCCTTTCTCAAGCTGTAGGTTCCTACACTGTAACATGTCTGCTGAAAAACAAGTACTGTACAGCTCAGTAATGTCAATATTTACCGTTGTTATCCCATTTATCCTCCTTTTTAGCTACTGGGAGAGGAGGAAGTGGGAGAAGGAGAAACAATTGTTTGTTGATAACAGGAAAACGCCTTTTGAATTTCAGTGTAGAGCCTGAGATGTGAAACAACTGTTTGTGCTGGCGGAAGGCACACAGTCACGGCTCTTTGCAGGATTAGCCATGTGCTTTGCATGTCCTGTACGAATTGTGTGGGCATACTTTAGACCTAAGTGTTTGAAAACCCTGACCCCAGACCCATACAGCAGTATTCCAACAAGCTAGATGTAAGCTTTGCAATGTGACATTTTACATGAAAGAATTAAGCTTCAAAGTAATAACCTTTATTTTGTTTTAAACAGAGCAAATTATTGAAAAAGATGAAGGTCCTTTCTATACCCATCTAGGAGCCGGTCCTAATGTGGCAGCTATTAGAGAAATCATGGAAGAAAGGTAATTAGTGCAAAGGCACAGAGCAGATTAACATTTATCCTTTTGTGGATGTCAGAATTTTTCCAGCTTTTGCACATAAAGAAATAAACAACTGCAAATCAAGTAATTATTTGTAGGCTTAGCTACTCCAGTGTTGCCAACATTACGCACTGTGCTATTCACCAGAGAGTCACAATATTTGACAGGGCTAATAGTCTGCTGGCTGGCACAGGCTGTGCACTCTGCGACGGACGCCAGCAAACCCAAGCCGGAACAAGTATTCACCAGCCTGCCAAGCAGGACGGTTGGCAGTGGCTGCAAAAGCAGGCATGGAGCTGGTGCTTCCCTCTGGGCAGGACAATGCCAGCTCAGAAGGAGGAGGAAGAGCAGAATACCAAACTTCAACATTAGTTTCCCCTCACCAAATTAGTAAATATATAATACAGCCCTAAAGGTCTAAATCTAACTCGGCTATATCCAGAGGAGTGCCGCAAAATTGCTGGATGGGATTTCGGCCCAAGAATCAGTATGTAGTTTTGTGAAAAAACATCCCCCTTCCTTGTAGTATTGCACAAACCCAGTCTTATCTTGATTGTGGACAATTCCTGTTATCATGTTGCATCCCATGATGTATTTATTACATCAATGCCAACCAAACCAGGAATTTTTAAAGGCACAGAATAGATAAGTGATCCGTGCTATTTAAAAACCTCTATAAGCGCAAAAACCACCAGCCTTTGTAAGGTATTTAAATTAAAAGTTGTCAGAAAAGTTACTTCTGCACTGTGAATTCTGCATTACTTGTAGCTTTTGGTGGGCACACAATAATGACCAGATTTTTAGAGGTGTCTGGGAATTTGGTTCCCCTCTGAACAAAGAAGCAGACAGAAAGCTCCTCAGCCAGATGGGAACTGGATTTGTTAGTACCTTAAAAATCTGGACTGCAGAACTGCAATGAAGCTCCAGCTAGATGCAGAACCAAAAGCAAGTGACCATTACTGCAGTGGTGTGTCTGAGCTAAGGAGCACCATTTCTTAGCAAGGTCTGTTAGCTTGTGCTCATCACTGCACAACCACAGGCCACCTAGAGCCTATTAAACCCTGCAGATCACCTCAAAGTCCTAAGGTCCCTTTTCTTCCTTGGTACTTTCTCCCCTGTGACTCCTGGGCAGGGCTTGCCCTAATAATTGTTTTTAGCTTTGGGAGCAGCTCAGATGCATGTAAGCTACATAAAATCAGCTCATTTCTGTGAAGGGAAAGTGAACACCGACTCTGAGAAGCTCTTTACAACTTGTTACATCCAGAGCTCTCATTGACTGGTTAATTCTTTAGTGTTTACAAATAATAAATAAAAGAGGAAAGTTATTCATGTCATAACATCAATTATTAGAGATGAAACTATTTTCTTTTTTTTTTTTTTACTTTTGAATGTAATTTTTCATCTTTAATATGGACCTCACTTTTTTTCTTTATTTTTTCTTCCATTTAATTTCATTTCATGTTGGCAGAAGGAAATCCTGAGAGATTATAGACAACATGCATCTTCTCAGCCAGGTTCAGGAGAGTATAGCCCTAGCCACTTGAACAATGTCTAGTTTTCAGCTGTTTACATGGTATGAACTGTGTAATTCCCTGAGGAACTCCAGAACTCCTCAACGGTTAATTCTGTATCCCTAAGTAAAAAAAAATCCTTTACTATACTCTCAAGCATACCTGTGAAGTTGGTGACACTAATCACAACTGAAGCACTTTTAACCTGGCTTCCCATGAGTATAGATTGACTTTTAAGGTATCAGCATTGCTCCACTAACCAGGATTTGGACTTACACTTGCAATTAATATTTTAGCTATACCAGAACTAATTTCTTGCAGAATCCACAGTGGTTACATACATTCTACCTCTTCCTTCTCCCAATTCCTACTTCATGCTCAGTGAGTTTTGCTCCAGTTTTAAAGCAAATCAGCTTTGGCCAGAAAGCAAGCATGACAAACATCAAGCACAAATTCCTCTGTGACAATAGAAAATATCTGAGAAAAAGTCCATTTCATTTCCAGTGTGTAATGTACAACATATTTCTGTAGAGGCATCTGCACAGTTGTCCTGCGATCCAGATTAGAAAATTGATAGAAAATGTTAAGAGTTAAAAATGTTTGGGGTTTTTTTTATGTGGTTAATAAAAGAAACACATAAATACTAACATCCAAGCTTAAGTAGGAAAAAGTGACCTAAGAGTTGCCTGCAGAACATGTGTAGTACAACTTGATTTTATTTGTATAATTTCCTGGGACACTGAAACTCCACAATGATATCACATCTAAAAATAAGCATTTTTCATTTCCTTGACAGAACAAAAGTTTAAATGCAAATATTGGCCCTTAAATATGTCACCAAGATTTTAGTGCTAAAACAAGAGGGGAGAAAGGTCAAAAGTTCCCAAGGCATCATTAAATGGCTGCGTAACAGGAAGGAACTATCTTGATTGCTCTATAGGTAACAGGCAAAGAACAAGGAGACTCTGATTTAGTCCCCACACCTGGCTATTAAAAAGAAAAAGGTAACACCAATGAGAGTGGGAGAATTCAAGAAAAAGAAATGGAAGTGCAGTTTGCCCAGTCCCTGGCATTCAGCTGAGTCACCATGGCAGCTCAGTCTGTAATGCTGCTGTCACTGCAGTTTCTATCTCTTGGCCTCCCCTGAGACCTGAGGTGCTCCAGGGCTCAGAAGGTGGGCACCCCCAGAGAATGTGCCTGGAAATGGACTAACAGGTCTGACACTTGTTGATTCAAGATTTGCTTCATTTGGTGTTTGCCACATATTTCCACCTGGGCCATTCGAGGACACGGAAAGTGGATCCCATTTGCTCTCCACACCTGCACGTGGAGCTAGATTCTGCCTTGACAGCACAACCACCTTGACTAAATGCTTCAGCGAGAGCTGAGCTTACCTGCCTTGGTCTCAAAAAGACACACAAGAATGGCATCATTGGAGGGCACCTTGTGATCCTAACCGGAGCATAGAAGTTGGGTAGAAGTAAATAAGTAACAATGTATAGGCAGATGATAAAGGAAGTAGATATGATGCAAATTAATAATGACTTAACTGAATCACATCGTACCTAAGCAGAGAAAAGCACAGAAAATTAGGAGAGTGACTATTGCATGCCAGCTGTTCCATGACAACTTAATTACGTACATTTCAGGGAAAAACTCTAACCCAGAAAGAAAAATATAAAATTTCTCACCAAAATAGACTTTTTTTTTTTTTTTTTGGAAAAATCCACTTTTCAAAATGTTATCTATAACAACTGCTCGAAAGAAATGGTTAAAAGGCTTGGGAATATTAATGTGATATTGAAAATTTTTACCCATTCATGGTGAATAAAGATGTTTGCCTCTTTGATTGTATCAACACACCTCTTTAATAAAATCAGCGGGATAAACCACACTGCACATCTTTCCCTGTAATTCATAGTTTATTTTTCTAAGATAAGACTGGCAAACATGCTCCATCTTTTCAGTGTTCACGCAGAACCAAATGAATCTGCTTATTGTACATATTTTTGTTTGTTTAAGATTTGGACAGAAGGGTAAAGCTATAAGGATTGAGAGGGTTGTCTACACTGGGAAAGAAGGCAAAAGTTCTCAAGGATGTCCAATTGCTAAATGGGTAAGTGATGTACACAAATTAATCTTATTCATGTAAGCTGACAGCAGTGACATGTGCTTCTGTGAGCTGACACTACGAAACTTAAAATAGCTTGATGGCAGCAGCACCACAGGGTGCCTGTAGCCTGCTCCCACGTCTCTCACTCCAGTTACTTATTGCACAGAGAACAGCAAGAATAAAATTTGGCCTAAAGGTATGAAAACCTAAGAAGGAATAAGATTCACACCACCAGACATTTGCATGGCTGTTTAATTTTAGTTTACAAGTAAGTCCAGTAAGTGCCCTACTGTAATGTGGACTCCCAGTTTGAGCGAGGTGTTAGGACACCTTCTTATCAGACACTTGTACTTTGGCACAAATTACTGAGTGGTTTGGATTGGCTGGGGAAAAATGGGATGAGGAAAAACTGATACATTATTATAGTCTTTATGCATGCCAGACTGCACCCTTTTTTTCAGAAATGTTTCTTACTGCTTATGCTACTGGAGGGATGCTGTTTTATTTGAAAAACTACTGCTTTCCTCTACAGTCACTGTAATGTCTGTATGTAGTAAAAGCAGGTCACAAAACTGCGAGGTTGATTACAAGTTTAGCTGCTTAAGTTTGGAAGGGGAGAGGACTCCCATGTCCAGTTATTTAGTCCCTTCCTTCCCTGCCTGCCTTTCCCCGCATGGTTCCTGCCCTAAGCACAGGTGCCCACCATCCAGCTCTCTGCACAGAGACCACCTCACTGCTCACTCCCTTTTGCTCACCAATCAAACTGGGCCACAGCCATAACATGGATTCAGGAGAGTATTCCTGCTGAATCAGAGCATGGGGGATACCTTTACAAAGCTGTTTTCCACCACTATGGCTTTCTATGCCATCAGTCAACCTCTTAGAGTCAGCTTTATTAAACAGACAGGGTAGCCCTGGCCTATATCATGAAGTGAGAAACAGACTGAGTTGCCAGAACAACGAGGAAGACAAAAGCAGAAGTAACCTCCTTCCATGTGCACTAATGCCGAGGTTTCCTTTCTCCTGCTCTTCCCATTAAGAAATGCACTGTTTGTGTTGGGGCTCTGGGGTGTGTGTTGCTGTGCATGCAGGTAGTCCGCAGAAGCAGTCAGGAGGAAAAGCTGCTCTGCTTGGTGCGCGAGCGAGCAGGCCACACGTGTGAGACAGCCGTGATCGTCATTCTCATCCTGGTCTGGGAGGGAATCCCAACAAGCCTGGCTGATAAGCTCTACTCTGAACTCACTGACACCCTGAGGAAGTACGGCACGCTCACGAACCGGCGGTGCGCTCTAAATGAAGAGTAAGTGGAGCAAAGGGGATGCTCACCAAACTTGCAGCCCCATCTTCAGCCTCAGAGCCAGCACTTCTGCTCATGCTATTACCCTGAAACACATACAGCCTTGCCAGCTATTTCAGGTGGTTTGAAAGCCCACAAACTGTGTAAGAAAAGTAAACTAAACATTCTTATAAATAGGGAAAAACATCTTCCCAGAGTTGTGAAGTACCTCAGCAAGGGCCAGGATAGCAGACACCTCAACCCTGAAATAAAATCTAGATGCACTAAATCATACTGTAAGCCTCCTGAAGCCAGCCTCAATCTAAAGAAATTGCACTATATCGTTTTCCTGTACCTTTCTGAGGGAGAAGAACATTTAGACCAAAATTACCATTGCCATCCCTATATGTTACTTTGGCTTCATGGGTAGAGTCATATTACAGGAATTATTGCTTAGCCCCTGTCAAAGGGCTCCCACATTCTTGCCATGCCATCAGTGTAAGCCCCTCAGCTGCCATGAATATTAGTACCTAACAAGGCACCACACAAATGCACCCTCTTCTGAGCAAAGCCATGTTTCTCATGGAAGTGTAGAAACCCCATAAATCCTGCTTTGTAACCATGACATTATTCACCCTGATGAATTCTTCCATGATAATGTGCATGCATCCCTCTTTTGTTTCTTCATTTTTTACTGATGGAAGACGATCTGTACCCCTGATTACCCAGAGAGCTGGCAGAATACTCACTGCAGGAGTGTCCCAGGGTGATCTGTCTCCTGCTAACAGCTGTATTCTCTTATCTTCTAGACGGACTTGTGCATGTCAAGGGCTGGACCCTGAAACTTGTGGTGCTTCATTTTCCTTTGGTTGCTCCTGGAGCATGTACTACAATGGTTGTAAGTTTGCCAGAAGCAAGATTCCAAGAAAGTTTAAGCTGATGGGGGACGACCCAAAAGAGGTTGGTGTCCATTTCTAAAATGAGCCTTATTTGCAAGGAAATGTTTTCTGTCACTCTGTAAATACAGACACAGTACAAGAGAGCAGGGGCCAGAGGCCTCCCTGGATGGTGTACAAGTAGAGTAATTAAATAACTGCCAGTCAAAAACGATTGATTCCAGTCACTGAGCCAGCTGAATTGACTGTCCAAATTTTGACAGCTGGTAAAAGCTCTGAGACTTGAAACCATGTTTGCAGGCTTTCACAATTAGAGGAGAGGGCACGGCCTGAATAATTCTGGCTGTATTAGGCCTGCAATTGAGCATTCCCCAGTGGCACAGTGGAAGGTTTATCAGCTAATGGCACCTAACACTGCAACTGGGAACCAGAGCATGGAGACAAACATGATGAAACTGGGAGAGGACAATAGGAAGAAGAGGATAGGAATACTCATTCTACATACAGTCCTGCCCACTGAACATTTCCAGACTGGTCTTTGTTACAGCAAACTGGCAAATATTTAGAACGAGTCACAGTAATAAACATTGACCTTAGCCTGGACACAAGATACCTCTAAAGTTATGACTGCAGGAACTCCTGGACACCTCCAGTGAGTCATGTGAAGCTACATTGGCCCAGACTGGATTCTGGCAAGCACGTGCAAATTTAGCCAGCACAAATACAAGTCTCACCAATAAAAACTAGAAGTTACACTAACCAGTGGTAACCTACAGGCCATACAAAAGCTCCTAATTCCAGCAGCAGCCACAAGGTCACAGCAAGATATTTTTTGACAATTTCATAATGTCATTTTAAAGTCACAAAGATATAGTCCCGTAGTAGGAGCTACAAACTTAATACACCAAACACGTGCCTCTCTGAAACCTGTTTTTTCACAGTTCTTCACACCTTCCTAAAATACAAACACTCCTACAAGTATGCTACTCTAGTATGCCACTGTTCTTTATGCGCTACAAATTAATAGTAAGGGCCTCATACAGGCAAGGTTTTGAATTTTGGATTCTCATCCTGAGAGGATGGGGAACACCTCTGGAGTACGTTACTAGATTTCTTTATTTTTAAAGAGCCCTTTATTTAGAGACTGTACACCTTATAGAAAAAAAAGAAGTGTGGTCATTCCTATCTCCATCTCCCCAATTACTAGACACATCCATGATTCTCCATGGCTTAAGAACTGGGAACTTTTTGCAGGCTGAAATATTAAAATATTTTTAAATTGCTGTATGTAAAGATAGTGTGTCAAAGTGCTGTCATTGCAATGGGCAAAACTCTTAACCAGATTTACTTGATGGACCATTATCTGGTGTTACTTCTCTCAAGCTTTCTGAAGGGTATTATTTTCACAAAACTCCAATAGGGAAAATAATGAGGATTATCACACATAGATCTAAAACACCTCCACGATGAAGAATGTGATTCTTCTTAATATAAAACAAATTATTATTTTAGTATATAATGTGCTCTTGCAAAGATCCTGCTACTTTGCTGCTGCTACTTGATTCCTTTACGGGCTGTGGAATAATAAAATTAAAAGGAGATTCACAACAGTTACTGTCTGAACAAGAATGATAATAGTCTAGGCCTTTACAAAACTATCAGTGTAAACATAATGGTGTAAAGACCCTAACTTCTTGCATCCCAGATGTACAGTATGGAAATGTCATTGAATTCTATTTCATCTCCTAACAGGAAGAAAAACTAGAATCCAATTTGCAGAATCTGTCAACCCTGATGGCACCTACCTACAAGAAGCTTGCACCTGATGCATATAACAACCAGGTAGGGTAGAGGGAAAAAAAAGGAATTGAGGCAGTCATGGAAATAACCTGAATTTTACCACACTTCCTAATGTTTCAGCCTTGCACCAAACCTTTATGTACATTTTGTGCCAGCATTTCTCTGACATCAGGGAAAAGACAAATGGAAGTTAGCAATTTCACTTCAAATGCTTTCACAAATTAAACTAGCAGAATTAGGTCCGCTAAATAGAACTAATCTTTTCACTACATCAACACAATAAAATTACTTCACTCTTGAGCAGAACTCTTCAGCTCTAACACACAAATTTCTGGATTTAGCATAAGTTACCAGCTAAACTAGCAAAACTGTCATGAAGATGGTATGAGATTGGCAACAGTGTCAGAAGGCAGTGTATCATTGCACTCAAACCCTGAAGCCAGTTTGACCTCTGCTCTCTCAAGCGGCAGATGAATTCAGTTTTCACCAAAATAGCCATTATAAACATATATTTTAGGTGAAGTGTTTTTATTTGAACACACTGATCCCTGTGTATGCACACAAGTGCCTGCACCAGCCTTCTTGCAGGAGGGGATTGTACAGGTGTATTTTCTGCGAATCAGTGTTTGCAGACATAGCGCATTCAGAGCTTTGATGATGTTCCCAGTGTGGCTGTGTCTCATCTACATTTCATTACCAAGTGTCTTTTAGATAGTTGCATTAAAATTTGAGAGCATACCACTTGCAAACACATAACTGTTGGCCTTCACTTTTGTTGCCCGGGTTCCTTACTGTTATGAACATTCACAAAACTTACGGTCTCCAAACCATCAGCATCTACTGCAACCTATGACATTGCCTTGCTTTCCTGTTGACAGCATTATGGTGTAGCAACCAGCACAAGACAGATTCTCAACTGTAACAGAAAAAGTAAACTAACACAAAACTGTCCACTGTTATCTACTGCAAAATTCCCTCCTTTACTGCATATTTAGTAGCAGCTAAGATAGGGTAAGGAGATTCAGTACAGACTTACTCAGTTTCACTTACCTGATCAGATAACGTTTGGAGACCCACTGCGGAGAAAACTATGGCTGTGTGCCCACCAGTTGTGGTTTTCTGTCCAATTATCTGAGAGACATTCTGCAAGAGAAAAAAGGAAGAGGAAGAAAAAAAAATGAGAGGGTGGTGAACAATAAAGTGGTTCTTTGCTTGGGCTGCTTTTCTTTTCCCACAAAAATTCACAAAACAACTTGTCTCCAAGTAAGCTGTGGTCCTGCCCAATATTTATTGAAAATACATGTTTTTACAAGTTTCAATTTTTACCTTATGTAATAAGGCATGTATGTAGTTTGGCCTGTTTAAGGAGTTTCATGCAGACTTTGTCAGTGGCTTTAAAGAGAGGTGATCGAGTTTTAATTTGTATGATATTGTAAAAGGTCCTAAAATGAATCCCCCTTCAAATCCTGAAAAGACATTTCAAATTCCCAGATTTATTCTAATCCAAATCTAGACTGCTTCTGGATTAAAGAGTCTGTTTTCCCAGCTGGACCCAACAGTACATCTCAGAGAGCAGTTGCACTAGTATACTATAATCAGACAATTATAGTCTGGCTAACACTTTAGATCATTCACTTTTAATTCCAAAAAGGTTTATACAGTTCAAGCTTTATTCTACTTTTATTTTCAGATTCCAGGGAAGTAAGTACTCCAAATTTAAAAATTAAATGTCTGTGAGCAAACTAGACATATTTTTAATGATGTTGAGTCAAGATTTGGCAAAACGTCTAATTTGACCTTAACTTAAAATGGGATCCATTAGGTTTCATTAAGTGTAGATGTTTTGTGTATTCACTTGAAAAGTTCAGGAATTTCAGCAAAGCATTTTACAAATGTGGTTTCATTTTTTATTTTTCTAAATAAAATATGAAGCCATCATTTTCTAAGGCTTGATCTTCCATTACGAAATCCTTCCTTTTTGTGTAAGGTTTATTGTTGCATTATGAATTCTTTGTAAATCTACTTAATAATGAGTGCATGGGTACAAAATACTGTCTGGACTGAATTCTCTCTCATTTTAGTCAGAGGTTAGGGCTGTACTTAAGCTAATGAAATACATGTCTAGCATGCCAAAATATTACAAATCAAAAGGCAAATTATTATTTTTCATGAAGTCATTCCAAAGCCAGTTTTCTAAAGCCATTTTCCCTTAATAGCTTGGGATACTTCCAGTCTACACAAACATATCTCTCACAGTGCCAGTCACGGAAACCATGTGCTGCATTTGTCATGTAAAAACACCAACCACTGGCAGAAAAGCAAAAGTAATACACATGGAAAAGTATTATTGGCTAATTTCACAGTCACCAGAGAGAGAAGGTAAAAGGGAACAAAGTGGCAAGGAATGAAGCATGGATATGAAATTGCCATCAAATTGCTTCATTTTATTTGCCTTCAAGATCTGTTTGTTGTCACCTCCAAGATGTCAGGGAGACCTGCACGTTGCAATGGCAGATCATTCATTGCTAGTTCAGTGCTAACACTGGAGCATCCAGCTCAGTTGCAGTGAAACCTGTCGTGTCTCTCCAGATCGAGTATGAACACAGAGCACCCGAGTGTCGCCTGGGTTTAAAAGAAGGTCGCCCATTCTCAGGGGTCACTGCCTGCCTGGACTTTTGTGCTCATGCCCACAGAGACTTGCACAACATGCAGAATGGGAGCACACTGGTAAGTCTGTGATGTGGAACAGCCTCTTTACTCCAGCACTCATCTCCTGTCTTCGATTCATTATCTCCCGCCTGTTTAAATTTGTACTTGCCCAATGCAGATTGCTAAAAAAACAGAAACATTAAGCAGCAGCTGAGCCAACTTATTACCCCCTACACAATTTTCAGTTCAGATGAATGAGATGGTGTATTACAGAAAGGTTTAATATAGAACTGGTAAAAAAGGAACTGTGCAGAAAACAGAAAGAAGGTCCCAGCAGGGCTGAAGTGCCTGTTTCAGCATTCCTGGCACAAAATGGTTTATATTTGTCCTCTTGAAACATTTTTTTTTCCTAACAACTTTGGATTATATCTTCTAATGAAATGGAAGGGGAAACAAAAAACTCCTTCCCAAGAGAGTTTTGGAAGTTTTGAATTTTATTCCTGCTTGGGATGAGCAGAAAGTCTGCAAGCCTTGCCATATTTTGCATTGTACATGCACCCTTTACTCTCTTCAGTTTTGATTTCTAGCATGTACAGCATATATCTTCTGTAGAAGATACTAGAAAAGCAAACTCGTTTTCAATGCGTATTGCGTTATTTCTGTTCCTTGCCTACTCTGTGTCAATACAGTTGGGGCAAACATGAGAAAGAATACCCTTCAGTTTTGAATGATTGTCATGGTTGAAGTTTGGAGCACCTACCTAGATTAACAGTGTAGCTCTTATCACAATCAAAGAGAGTGTCTGCCTCTTTAATTCTAACCGAATTTTTCCTGTTTCCAGGGTCTGACTTAATTGTCAAGTTAATCACCACCAATACAATGTACATTTCCAGCTGAGCTTTCCTCCTAAAACTGGCTGGTGCAATGATTTTGCTGCAGAATAGGTCCATCAGTATCTTTTTTTCACCAAAAACTTCCCAATATCTGTTTCATCTGGAACTAACACAAAGAGCTTGCTGCATAACACAGCAGTAACTTCCTTAAATCTTATTATTAACATTACAGTGATTGGCTTCTTTGCAAAGTCTTGGAAGTTACCATTGATTGGGAACACGAAATACAATGCCAGCATGTTGTACTGCACAGTCTCTAACAGATAGCTCCCTCATGTATTATAGTGAAAAAATCATTGGGTGAGTACAAAGTCCCAGGTTCCACTGCTTTAGCTCTCTGGCCATAGCACAATGGATCACACAGTTTATTTTACATTAGGGTAGTCCCTAACTGTACTGTTCATTTCAGCAGAAGTAAAAGAAATAGATACATCATATACCTTCTGTTTCTTTTAACACTGTACAACAGAGTAATGGAAGGAGTGAAATTGCAGACATGTTGCGATATACATAAATTGCACAGAAACTTACAGTTTACAAACAGGTTACCAGATGCCAGTGGCAGGGCAAGGCAAAATGCAGAGACAGTGCTTCAGATCTCTAATACACCTTTCCGACAGGTTTGCACTCTAACTAGAGAAGACAATCGTGAAATTGGCCAGACACCAGAAGATGAGCAGCTCCACGTGCTCCCGTTGTACAAAGTCTCTGATGTGGATGAGTTTGGAAGCACTGAAGGCCAGGAGGAGAAGAAGAGGAATGGCAGCATCCAGGTCCTTACCTCCTTTCGCCGCAAAGTGAGGATGTTAGCAGAGCCCGTTAAGACCTGTCGGCAAAGGAAGCTGGAAGCAAAGAAAGCAGCTGCAGAAAAGCTTTCCTCCTTGGAGAATGGGTCTAGCAAAGCTGAGAGAGAGAAGTCTGCTGCAGCACGCAACAAGCAAGGCAACTCTGAAGCGGCAGGTCACGCAAAGCAGCTAGCAGGTAAACATGTGAATCTGGTCAGGATCTTTACCAACAGCGGTAAGCTTCCTAGAAACCAGGGCCATTTGTAATCAGTCTCAAGAAAATCATTGTTTTCAGCCCAAGAAGGTGTTGAAGTAAAAAGGCAAGACAATTCATGAAAGTGAATTTCAATATTGTATATTTATAAATACTAGAGAGCCAAATTTGGTACAACTCCGGAGAAGCATTAAAAAAAAAAAAGGAAAAGTTGCAGTGAGAAATCCTTTACTGTTGGATAGTTAACACCTGTAGAAATCTGGAAGCAAACTCTGCTTGTCATTCAGTGTATTGTAAACTATCTTTAAAAGACTAGTAGTGCTAGAAGCCATGAAGAGAAGAGTGTGATGCTGCTGCCAAAGAAAGAATGACCTACACATCATTCAGTGTCTGCCACTGTTACAGAGAACCTCCTAATTAGAGGGGATTCAAGCGTAACCTCTTTACCACTATTTATACTCTTTGCCTCAAGACCAAAAGCAAAACAGGTTTTCCATAATGGAGTAAGAGTTTAAAAATCTACTCAACAATCCCTGGCAGTTCTCATCAGTAGATTTGAGAGTCCTGAACAAAGGAGTTCACCAGGACCGTTTTATTGTTACAGCAGTTTTCTCATAGAGGAAAAAAGCGATACATCCAAAGCCACCCAGAAAGTCACTGAAATACCTATGAATAGAAGTCAGCTGTCCCATGACCCAGGATAGGGTTGTGACCATTAAATGATGCCATTGCACTTTAACGAATGATATTTTTGCTCTTATGTCTTCCGTTAATCTCACTCATTACTGCACTGTTCTGTCTATCAGTGACTGTTGGGGTTTTATATAAAGCTAGGGACATCTTTCAGAGACAGTTCTATTTATATAGATGAGAAGAAGTAGATTAGATGGGGACAAGGAAGTAATTTTGTGTACGGCTGTTTGGGAGCACTTTGATGCTCCATTTCATGGACCACTTAAAAGATTATTCAACTCTTTGGATTTTGTGCATGTGACTCCGAACAGGTTGCACTGACCTCTATTCCCCATTGCCACTAACATCTGATCCCACTGGATACATGCCAAAAAGGAAGAATAGCCTTAGTATTTAATTGGCTTCTTAAAGGATGGTGCTTGAGATATGAGAAAGGGAGCCTCTGTTAATGCATCATATGATACACTTTTTAAAGAAATTTCATAGATACATGTCATGAAAAGTCTTATAAAGTATGTAATTTGTTGGGTTGTTGGTTGGTTTTGGTTTTTTTTAAAAAGCTGTTTGTTGTGTGGTTGTTTTTTTCCTTTTCACATTTACAGATCTTTTACGTCTTTCAGGACCAGCCACACAACAACAACAGCAGCAGCAGCAGCAGCAGCAACAACATCCACAGCGCACTCTCTCTAACAACCCTCAGTCAAATCCTATTAACTCTTACTCGGGTTCAGGTTCTGCAAATCTCTATGTAAGGTTGCCTAATCCAGTCAATGCTTATCCAAACTCTTCATACACTTCAGATCCGTATGGAGGGTCCAGTCCCATGAACCATTATACAACCTCATCACAGCCTGCGGGGTCTTATTTGAATTCTTCCAGTCCCATGAACCCCTACTCGGGATCATTAAGTCAAAATAACCAATATCCACCCTACCAATGCAATGGAAACATACCTATGGACAACTGCCCCTCTTACTTGGGTTCCTACCCCTCCCAGCATCAGCACATGGACTTGTATAGTTGCCAGAGTCAAGACCATATGTCCAAACTAAGTCTACCACCCATTCAAACATTATACCAGCATAGGTTTGGGAATAACCAGAGTTTTGGTCCTAAGTACTTGAATTATGGAAACCAAAATATGCAGGTAGACTCCTTCAGTAATTGCACCATTAGACCAAATGTACACCATGTAGGGTCTTTTTCCTCTTACTCCACCCATGAGACCAATGGCCATTTTATGGAGGTTGCCTCAAGGTTAAAATCTAATCTGAGTAATCCAAGCATGGATTATTCCTCCATGAGTAAAACAAGTGAACACCATCACATGCAACTCCCTCCACATTTACCACACGACTACCATTCTGCTCCAAGTATATTTAGTGGTCCTCCTAATTCACTGCATCTCCAAAATAAGGATAATGAAATGATTTCACATGCAGTTAATGGTTTGTCTAACATGCTTCCAGGTCAAAACCATGACAGGACTACTCCCCAGGGTGGTTTAGATAAAACTGATGTGCTGAATCCAGAAAAAGCAGAGGATCCCGATGAAGTCTGGTCAGATAGTGAGCAGAACTTTCTGGATCCAGACATTGGAGGAGTGGCAGTTGCTCCATCTCATGGGTCAATTCTCATAGAGTGTGCAAAACGTGAGCTCCACGCAACGACTCCCTTAAAAAATCCCAACAGGAACCATCCCACCAGAATATCCCTTGTCTTTTACCAGCACAAGAGCATGAATGAGCCAAAACACGGTCTGGCTCTGTGGGAGGCAAAGATGGCTGAGAAGGCGAGAGAGAAAGAAGAAGAATGCGAGAAGTACGGTCCAGACTATGTGCCTCAGAAATCTTACGGCAAAAAAGCGAAGCGGGAGCCTGCAGAGCCACACGAACCCTCTGAGCCAACATACATGCGCTTCATCAAGTCTCTTGCACAAAGGACACTGTCGGTCACCACAGACTCCACAGTAACTACATCTCCATATGCCTTTACACGGGTTACAGGGCCTTACAACCGATACATCTGACTTCACACCTTTGTTGGTTACCTCATTCGAAAAAACACCTTGTCAGTAGGGTAGTAGTTCTTTAGGTTTTGGGGAGGGCAAGGGTGGAGAAGAAAACAGTGTTTTTATGAAACTCATTGGTGGAAAAAGCCTCAGCACACCAGCAAAAAGAGGTAATCTCACTAGCGCACTAATTTTCCACTGATTTTTAAGTGGTCACAGATGGCACGTAGGAAACAAGACCAAAGCATCCTATGCAAAAAAAAACTCCACAAAAAACAAAACCAACAAAAAAAGTGTTTCACAATTTACATTTGAAAACACTGGCTCCGTTACTGAAAGATATAATCTGCAAATGGATTTTTTTTCTTACAGTTTTGCACATCTGTGGCCACTTTTATTGTCATCAAGTTTGCATAGTCATGGAACAGGAGCAAAAAAAACCCCTAAAAATATAATACTGTAGTGTTACAACTGCAGGAATCTTAAAATAACATCTGGTGCTGAATCTATGATGTACTGAAATACTGGAATTATGGCTTTTTAACATGCAGTTTTTACTGTAATCTTATTAGTCTTTTGATTTTATTTAACAAAGTAGATAAGTATAAAACATAACTAATAGACAGCAAAACACTGAATTTGTTTGAATATTCTAAAACCATGGTGCTATCTAAGAGAATGGTGTCTTTATTTTATCAGTCGAACAGTTAATGCCTTTATAACAAAATGTCAGTGATGTAGTCAAATGTTCTTCAGCAACAGGGAGGACCTTTTCATTCATGTAAGTATTGAATTTACCTGGTGTTAAAATAAGCTTACTTTTTAGCATATGGGAATTACAAAGACCTCTGGATTTTGCTCATCCAGTCAAGTCCTAAAAAAGGACAATAAAATATAGAGATATTTTTTTTTAAATAGTGTTTCAAAAGCACTTTGTCTACCTAAGCTTGGCAACTTGAACAATGCTAAGGTACTAAGACATTAAAAAAAAAAGAGTTTACTTTGATTTTAAAATGCAAAGATAATTTTTTTAAACTAAAAAAGCTTTTAAATATTTTTGGTTTAGCCATGCATCTGCTAGTGGGCTACATATCCATTTTTAATACAGTCAGTTATGGTAAACATGGGGCTTACTGGATATAAGGGAATACTTTAGTACACAAAACACATCTTCTTCTGGTGCTCATCTCACACAGCTATACTGTAAACTGTTTTCTACAATTATTATGACAAGTTCATTGCTCAAATATGTACAGTTTTAAGGAAAGAATTTTATATTAACCACAGGTAATAATTAGCAGCATGCGACAAACTACAACTAGTTAGCTTGGGCTTCTGCTCTTTTTAGAGATCTGTACGCTCCTCAAGTATCAAATGGCAGATTGCTTTTGTGTTAATAATTATGTACATTGTGGTGCAAGTCATTTCTCGGTGCAAGTGTCCTCTTTTCCAAGAAGATTGAGCAGACCGATGCCTACACCAGATGAATGAAACAGGGTTAGTTCTGTGTGATTCCGTTGATTAAATAGAAAAAAAATAGGCAGCTGGCTTGCTCTGGTGGTTTTAAATCATTAATTTCTATTAAAAAAAAAGCAGGAGAGTTGTATAGTAAATTAAATTGTAAACAAAACTTTTTTTAACGCAATGCTTTAGTATTTTAGTACTGTAAAAATATTAAATCTATATATATTTGGGTTTTGAGCTGAATTCACATCATGGTGCTACTCAGCCTGCTACAAATATATCATAATGTGAGCTAAAAATACATTAAAAGGTTTGAGTGATGTTCCTACTTGTCATATACCTCAACACTAGTTTGGCAATAGGATATTGAACTGAGTGTGAAAGTTTATATATTGTATACCATCTTTTTCCCCCAATAGCCTTTGAAAAAACAAACAAACAAAAAAACTAAACAAAAAAAAACTCTCGATACTTGACATTTTAGCAAGTATAACTTGAACTTCAGCTTTTTTTTTTTTTCCTTTTTTTTTGGTTCTAAAAATTCAGGGATATTTCAGCTCATGTTCTCCTATGCCAATGTGTCACCTGTGTGTATGTAAAGCTGTTGTAGGTTAAATATATTATTCTTGGGGTTTTTTTGTTCTTTTTTTCAGGGATTTAATGTTTTTCTTTTGAATCCCTTCTCTTATTTTTCTTGTACATGTATTGTGTAACTAAACTAATTTTGTAAATTTGTTAGCTCTTTTTATTGTAATGGAAGTGTTTAAGAGATTTAGAATGTTTTGACTGTTTCAAACGAATTAAAAAAAAGAAAGTAGAATGCACTGAGCTGATTAAAGGGAAAAATGTAAGGCAGGGGTTTGGCAAGTGACTGTTTGCTAGAGTTGTTCAAGTCACTCTCTAAACAAGGCTTCTTGGATACTGTAATAAATAAAATAAAATATAAAGAGGTACAGTCTGTACAAGGGCTTCCCTAAACATGCAAACCTCCATGCCCCAGATATATCTTGTGCAATATACTGTAAGACTAAGTTTGGTCGAAAGAAATTTTATCTAACAGAATCACAACCTAACTCAAGTAAATCATAGGAGGCCTTTGGGTTAAATGGTCAAATATTTATTATGGCAGTTTTGTTTTTTAATTCTCAGTCTGTGACTCTACCCACTGCATTGAAACAAAAGTTTTGCCTTCAAAAAAAAAAAAAACCAAACAAAAAAACCCCAACAATTGTTAAATGTCAGATTAATGAAATCATTATATATCTTCATCTTTCAGTGATTCTTTTAAAGTCCTGTATAATTCATGTAATCCACAGTAGATGTTTGGTTGATATGCAGTGCACTGTCATTTGCCAAACTGCTGGCAGCAGGAGCAGGAAGCTTAGTTGGTGAATCAGTTTTGTATTGTAAATACCTGAGCTGTAATTTGTGGTGTACAGAACCCTGCCTCAGTTGGAAAGAATGACAAAGCAGACAAAGTTGCTTGTATAGGATTATCAGGTTGACTATAGCCATACTTGAAGATGCTTCTGAGTGGTGTCAACTTTACTTGAATGAATTTTTCATCTTGATTGACGCACAGTGGTATAAAGTTCACTTCTAAAGCTAGCGGTTAACTTGTATAGGAAACTTTAGCAGTTTGACACTAAGGTAATGAACTTCTGTGTGCATTTTCTATGCTTATGTTCTCCTTTTTTTTTTTTTTACTTTCATTCATTTTCATGAGATGTTTGGTATGTCTATAAAAAGAATCCGAGGATGGTTATAAATACTGTAAGTATTGTAATGTAATGCAGGTTATTTGAAAGCTGTTTATTATTATATCATTCCTGATAACGCTGAGATGTGGGTGTTTTTAATAAAATTTATATTTATTTAATGCACTCTAAGTCTGTCTTGCAGAAACTTGTCTTTCCTTGTCATTTTCATCAGCTAACAACAAAGCAGGCCCCCACCCCCATATCAGTTCATCTCACCTCCATGTCCCTCAACTCAGGCATCACGTTTATTCCTAGTTCTGCCTTGACTCTTACCTCTAACAGGCTGGGACAGAGGCTGTCTGGCCCAGCCTACTGCTCCATAAAATGTGTTTACAGTGAAGGAGGGAGCTATTTTTATGAGCAGGGAGTAGAGTGTCACTGCTTCTTTAGTACTGGTGTTTTTGTATGCAAATGAACATGGCATATTCCCTGTTGGAATTCCCTCACTGCTCAAGTAACAGCCACAAATTCACAAGCCGCAGAGCCAGGACAAGGGGGAGACTGGGGATTCACTGGTTGGTTTGGGGTATTTATCTCTACCTGGTTATGCATTTTTCTACTTGATGGCAAATTAACTCTGAAATTGTGGGATGCTCCAACAAACACTATTGTGCCAGGGAAGGGTTAGATTGGATATTAGGAAAAAATCTTTCACCAAAAGGATTGTCAAGCACTGGAACAGGCCGCCCAGGGAAGTGGTTGAGTCACCACCCATGGAGGTATTCAAAAGACGTGTAGATGTGGCACTTGGGGACTTGGTTTAGTGGTGGACTTAGCAGTGTAGGTTTACAGTTGGACTCAATGACCTTAAGAGACTTTTCCAACCTAAGCTATTCTGTGATTGAGAAAAAAACAAAATTATAAAAGTCTAAAGCCTCAGGTATTATCTAAATCCCATATAAACTAGAAGAAAGCAGAAGCAATAAGAAAGTGTGTCTGAATCAATACGAGGACATACATTCTTGCACGCATCAAACAAAAGCTTGTTTTCATGGTCCCATTGTTTAGCTTCAAGGGATATCAGGACTGAATACTGAAATATCCTATTCTATGGGAATACACAGAAATTACTTTCTCCACAGTAGCAAAATGTTTCTGTGACAATTGATACTTAAAAGCTTCTCAAGCTTTCTTTTCTAAAAGTCCGAGTTTCTTGTCAGCCCCGGTTATGCCATCCATCAGTGCCACACACCTTGGGAAAAGCCCCCCTACTATGCACATTCGTATACCTAAGTGTCCTGGGGACATGGGGATTTAAAACTCAGCCATCTGTAATGTTCACCCCTGGCTCCCAGCATGTTCCCAGATGGGAATGTCTTGAGGCAGGCTAGCACACTGCAGCAGCCAAGTGTTGCTCTTTTCTGTGCACAGGTGCAGTTTCATGCATTAGACAGCTGGAACCAACAGATGCACGAGCTTTAACAGAGGTCTCGCGCCCCTTTAGCCTTCTCCAGGAAAAAATTTTGCCATTAATGAACATTCCCATTGCTTGCCTTTCAACATAATTTCTTCAGTGCACTTCAAAAGATCTCATTTCAGAGATGCTGCTGATATGGGCAAGACCGCTGAGAAGTCAAACCAAACCTGCCCACTGCACTTCTCCCGCAACCACAGGCTCTCCCTGAGACACAGGCAGTTTGCTTAGGTGCCGCTGCTAGCCGTGACCAGGGCACCACTCACTGGCACTACCCAAACCACTGGACATCAGTAACAATCGGGAATGCCCGGCTGAGTATCCTGGCAGCTTCTGCCTTACTTTCACTCTTCACTTCCCAGCCTGTTCTGTCGTTTGCTGCCTTTTGACATCTTGCAGACAGGACAATATAGCCTTTTTTTATGAGAATGACTGAAATGCCTGTGGTGACAAGCTAAACGATGGTGAACAAACCCCAGGCAAAAATTAAGAACAACAGGTAATGATGCTCAGAGGTACAGAAAAAGATCCAAAATGGAAGAAGGGGAAAAAGGAAAACCAAACAGATTTCTCTCAAAGAAGCAAAACCTTACAGAAGGCAGGGATTAATTGGTGGTTAACAGTTGTTTCTTCATAGGCACATTTTCAACACACTTTCAAGTTGGAAATATTTAAAACTCAAATCTTTTCATTCAAGTAAAACTCAAAGCAGGGGAACAAGACCTTAGATTTAAACATGAACCCTGTGGTTTACACCTAGCTGCAAGACAGAGCTTCTAGAATTGCATGCTCTTGCCAGGAGCTGTTCACAAGAGCATGGCCCTCCAGCAGAGCTCTCTGTCACATCTATATTTGCATGACAAGTGTCACACCTCACTCGCCAAAGCTGCTGATAGCCCAGCAGCACCAGTACAAAAACTGGCACGTATCAGCATCTCAGCAGTAAATTAATACTCTGCTATTTAACTGACACAGTAACTTTTTTTTTTCCTGAAAAACATGCATCTGTCAAATTTCTCTCACACTCAACTATGTTTACCTAATGCAGACACAACTACTAATTTTGAGGCACACGGAAAAAGCCCCTTTTGTCTCAGAAGACTGGCAGTTTCACCTGCATCACCCTATGAGCTACCATGACAGCTCTCCTTCCATCACTCTGTGAGACATTTTGCTTCCCTGCTATGTTTGTGCATTAAGTGGGTCCCCTTACTTTGACCTGTAAATGATTCCCTAAATTAGCTTAATTGGGGCAAATGTTGTGCTAGGAGAGATTCTTGCCGACCTTAAGAGATAATTGAGTCAGCTCTATGTTTTACTTGGCTCACCTCTAACCAGCAAAGGGAGTATCTGACACACGTGAAGTTAACACAGGAAAACTGTTGCTGATTTTTAAAAAAGGCAAAACCCCCTTGTTTTTAGGGGGAAGAAAAACTTTGCACTAGGGTAGGAACGTGAGAAAGAAGGAAAAGGTCTGTTAAAGATCTACGGCTGTCCTTTCTGCTCTTTGTGATCAACAGAGAACACTAAAGCGTTACGTTGCATACTTGACCTGCACATTGCAACATGAGGCATTTGAGCCCCAGACGAACACCACGCTCACTGCAGCCCCTCTGCAGCAGAGCAGAGGCCAGTGGCCCTGTCTATAGAGGGGACACAAAGGAGTAATCCCCAGATACCAGGCCATGGGGGAGGGAATCACATATTTCCTACAACATGGTGTAAAAACATCCCCAAAGTGTTTCTATCGAGAAATCTCCTTACTCTTCAAGTGGCCTCCTTCCTTCCAGGTTAGGAGCCTGCACCTATTTCTTTCAGATGCAGAAACAAGACACCATTCTTTCTACCCCAGACCATTTTGCCATTAGTTCAGGTTTTTGGAGTACTCACAACCTTGGCATTCAGGTCCTCCATGCCTGAACAGGCATCTTCCAGGATGTAAAAGGTTTAAAGTACTCTGGGGTACACACAGGCACATCACATCACCCTATCCTTCCCACATCACAGAAAGAAATACTGCCCATCATTATATGAAGGAGTGGGGGAAGGGACAGTCTGCCATTCCACATTAATCCTCAGTGTTAAAACCAGTGCCACCCTCTTGAGTCATAATCTCAGCAGAACCAGGGCTCTTACTGCTGGAGGCAGCCATGGGAGGATTTACAGAGTTCTTTCTTTTACAACCCAGCCAAGCTAATCTTGGTTAACCTGTTTCTCCCACTCAAGATTTGCTTCAACTAACACATCAAGTACTTTGTCTTTGTAGTATTTCACACAAGGAAAACCATCTCAGGGTAAGTACACCTTCTTCTAAAGTCATGGCAGTGCAGCTGTACACTCCTAAATCACAGCAGAAAAACCCGCTCAGTGCCTTGCAGGAACAGCTTGGGACTGTGGTTCAGCTTCCTTTTAGTTTCCAATGCATTAGCAACTGGAACTTCATTGGATTTTCAGGCATAATCATCTTCCTCTTATTTTTCTGCTCCTATTGTGATTATTTGTAAAAATGACAGCACCATTATCTTCCTGTATGTAAGCCTTCATAGAGACCACTTTGGTGAAGAGATTTAACCAGAGGGGATGGCTTAAAGTGCAGTCTGCTCTGAAAAGGAATAGGGAAAGTGGCATCCTGGGGCTCCCAGTCTGCATTTCAATTATTGTTGTAAGCTAATGTGCCTGATTTGTAAGGGGGGGGGGGGGTGGCATTTGCCCCATCTATCTCTCCCCAAACAGATGCAACAGATCTCCTCTGACTAGCCCTTCTCCCCACCTGTGTAGTCCTGGCTCTGTTGACATTTGTACAGGCATAAAGCTGGTCAGATGGCAGGAATCCAGTTCTAATTAATGTGAGCAAATGGTTTGCTATAAACAGAGGAAGGGCTGGCATGGGGGGAGATGACAGATGTCAAGCAAGGGGAAAACATCTATTAGCTGTTCCCTCCTTCACCACCACCCCTGGTACATTTGTATTGCATGACAGTCCTTCAGTTTAGGCCCTGGTTTAAAATCTCCAGACTCTGCATATTTGAACCTTTGCAGCATCCACGCAGCCTTTCTAAGGCAGGACAGGATACTGGAAGGGACCATATAAGGCAGAATTTTAAAACCCCAGGCTTGCCTGCTCTTCAAAGAATTATATACTTTTATAACCAGTAACCCTGGCAAATGTCCCCTTTTGTACCTCTGCTGTTAACGCTCTCCATAAGCAGGCATTTTGTCAGAGGGCTGCAGTTTGCAGGCATTTATTCTCCCACCTCTTAAAATGAAAATGATTGTTCATTTGCACCAAAGCATTCCTACATCTCTGGCACAGAATGCAACCAAGAGCAGCCTGTTTCCACCTTGACCCAGCTGCTGCAGCGCCCTTAGGCAAGCTGCAGAAACTCCTCAGCTGAGCTGCTCCAGGGAAGACAGGGACCGAGTCCATGGCACAGCATATGTGCCTCACAGAGGACATTCTGGGCTCCTCTTGTCCAAAATGCCAGGCAATAAATACTAACACAGAGGAAACTCATCTGTGCTAAGATAATGACACTGTGAGGAGATTCCAGATGATACCAGCCTAACCAAAGCAGTACAAGGAGGAGAAGGGAGTCTGACAGTTCCTGGAGCACTCAAATTGCCAGGCACAAATCCCAGCGATGTAAGGTGACAGGACAAAGGTGAGTCTCTCTCATAGGACTACCAAGAAAATATGAGAAACGTTTTAGATCTGCTCTCTTGGTAATTTTCCCAGCAGCAACATACTTGCATTTTACAGAAGAATTTGCATCTCAGGACTCCTGGCCCCAGCACAGGCAGAGCATGGCTTCCAGGATAAATCAAACTGAGAACCAGATGTGCTTTTGACAAGGAAACCAGGTCAAGTGTAGCCATGAGGTTTCAGATCTCCTGCAGCTGTGCCTGTTACATGGAGAACGCATTGCTGCCTCCTCTTCCACCACATTATTGCTGCACAGCAGCAGCTGCTTCCTTGGGAAAGGCAGGCAAGCAGCTTAGTTACACATTCTTAGACTATCCCCAAAAAACACATTTTATATGCAAGGAAAAGAGGAAAACATTAAAAAGTCTGAAGAGGACAAGTTTCCATGAATCCAACAACTATTCCTACGTGCTCTCTTCATGCATTTGCAGTTAGGCACCATAGAACTTACCCAAACACACAGCTAAGTATAGATATCAGAGAATGGGTCAATTTGGAAGGGACCACAGTGGGTCATCTGGTCCAACTTCCCTGCCCAAGCAGGGTCATCCTTGAGGACATGGCACAGGATTCCAGTCAGTTCTTGAATATCTTCAGTGAAGGAGACTCCACATCTGTAGAAGCTGTGCATTTCTCGTGAGAAAGCGGGGGGAGTCTTTGGCCAAGGCTGGCAGCTGGGTGCTGTAAGATAAACAACCTTACAGGCCCATGAGAACCTGGAAGCAGGCTGGATGAGCTCATAGATCTAGCAGCCTTCTGCTAATAGCCAATGAGTATTTGTTTATGTCTATTTCCACCAGTAGCTTTAATGCACGTATTCTGAGAAATACTATAACTGTAGAAGTTTCTTTAATAAAGTGAGTTTTGCTGTTAATTCATATTGAATCGTCTGCAATTCTTCACAAGCCCATAAACCTTCGACACACATCTCTGAGCAGCCTGTTCCAGTGCTTGGTCACCGGCACAGTAAAGAAGTCCTTCCTCACACTCAGGTGGGACTTTGGTGCATCAGTTTCTTTCCATTGCCTTGTGTTTCACTGCTTGGCACCTCCAAGAAGAGCCTGGCTCCATTCTCCTGGCACCCTCCCTTCAAATACTGCATACATTGATGAGGTCGCTTCTCAGTCATCTTTTCTCCAGGCTGAACAGGCCCAGCTCCCTCAGCCTTTCCTCATATGACAGATGCTCCAGTCCTCTCATTATCCTCATAGCCCTCCAGCAGACCTGCTTCAGGAGCTCCATGCCTCTCTTGTACTGGGGAGCCCACAACTGGACACAGCACTCCAGATGTGGCCTCACTACAGTGGAGAAGAGCGGAAGGATCACGTCCCTTGACCTGCTGGCAGTGCTCTCCCTAATGCACCCCAGGATACCAGGGACCTTCTTGGCCACAAGGTCACACCACTGGCTCATGGACAGCTTGCTATCCACCAGGACCATCAGACCCCACAGAGCTGCTTTCCAGCAGCTTGGCCCCAGCCTGTGCTGTCCTTCCCCACATACACAGTCAGGTATAGCTGTCATTTGACCAGCTGGGAACATTAGCAGCCATTTTCTTCCTCTTCCCAAGAAAGTAGTTTGCTGCCAGTTGATAGTCACAAGTTACACATGGCTGTGGTGATCCACCTACAGAGCCATGGACTGTCACCCTAGGAAAGCCAGTGCCCTCTTTCAGAAGGGTTATATGTTATACTTGTGCTGATAAAACATGAACCAAAGACTTGCTGCATATGTGATACCTGTCTGCTTGGCTCTAGAGCATAGACTAAGCAGTGACAGATACTCTTTGATCCATGGAGGGCCCTGCTGCTAGTAAGTATTCCCAAACTTGTGGAATAGAGCAAAGTTCTTGCTTGTTCAATTAGAACTGATCAATCAATTACAGTTAAGAAGAGAAATTATACATTACACAACCTCTTGCCACAGAGGCTGGAAAGATCTCTCACCTACCACACACACAGGCATCTTCCAAAATGCACCTGGGTTTCTGTTAGGAAGCATGGTCACCATTTTTAAATGACTGCCAAAAGAGATTCAAGCCTGCAGAGCAGGGGAAGCATGGGAGCATTAGTCTAAGACATGCCCCTCCTCGAGGAAGGGGATTCCTCCTGCCACTCAACCCAAATCACAATAATGCATGTGCTGGGCCAGGGAGAACTATGCCTAAGGGGGAGCATGACTCTGTAGTACAGGAATGAAGAGCTCTGCTGCCTGTTCTTATCTCTGCTTATGGATGTGATGTTAATATTAAACAGCACATGAAAAGACAGTGCTCAGAGATAACACTTGACCCCTGCCTTCCTCTTCACAGGCAAGCACCTTCCCCAGTAGACTCTCTTCTTCCCCAGCTACAATTTAAAAGTCACCAAAACAGAGGTGTGATGCTTGTCAGAAGCTCAGTTCCCCCGAGAAAGGAGTCTGCTTTCATCAGAACTTAGGCAGAGGAACTCTTCATTTTGGGGTCAGGTCATACTTCCCTATGAGCTGTGCTGTGGGACTCCCATTCGGAGCAGCCCTGGGTGGGTACAAAAGCAGAATCCAGCTGTTCTTAGATGTCAGAGAGATTCATCCCCTCCATGGGTAAGTAGTGACTGAACAGCGAATACACAGACTGTAGTCATGGATTTCAGCATCTAAACTCTGCTTAGAATCTACTTTAGGCATCCAAGCCCCTAAACTCAGTTTCTAGGTCACAGTTGCCTTCCAAAAGGGTCTGCTCCAAAACACATAGGAATGTTACAGCAAAAAATACATTAACAATTTAAGTGTTCAGATACTGTGGTAACAGCACCCAAATTTCTTATGCTTGAACTGTGAGAGCTCAGCTGCCTTTTTTTTTTCCTGTTTGTGTTAACTTTCTTCTTTCTTGCTTTAAACTTCCACCCACTATGAGACAAGCCCTATTAAAACACTTGGCTTTTCCTCATCTTTGCTTAAAAAAATGTCTCCCTTTAAAGAACTGTTCCATTGTCAATCTGCAGTTTACTTAAAAAAATAAATAAAAAGGAGAGGAAAAAAAAAAGGATAAAAGGAGGGTGAGGGAGAACAAATGAAATAGATGGTTTTCTATAAAATCTTCCAGTTCATCTAGCCCATTGCAAAGCAGGTATAGACAAGAATAGCTGCTCAGCATGCATGTAAAATTGTTTTACTAAATGTGGAAGGAGAAGCATTGATTCAATCTCATGGACATGAGAAGTCAAAATTGCACAGAGTTGCCATTAGTGCTCTCACTGCTGTGAAATCTGAAAGGAGTGGAACGGCCACTCGTTCAGAGGCCAACATAAAGGCAATGAAGGAAGCCAAAATTACTCTTCTGAATTTCCTCTCACTGCTGCTATAATTGGGCACCCCAAGGTATTCTCTTCTCATTCACAATGGCCAGCAGTCAAACCTGTCAGTGCATACATAGTAGGCAGCAAAAAACTGACAGCCAGGGCAACTTTTTCATTGATTTTTCATAATATGATCAATAAAATATTTCGTTATGACCCATAAAATCCTACGTGCAACATCAAAAGATGGAATAGGTACTGTAAGGTCTAGGGAAAAAAAGAAAAGCCCAAAACACTAAAAAAACCCAACCAAACAAAAAACCCACCAAACGCAGAGATGCAGATCTGCTTACTGATTTTTCCCTGCAGGAGTCCATACAAAATGTTTTCCTTTCTGATTCTAGTCACATCAAGTACTGGTTATCTGCAAGGAGAAAAATACAAAACCTACTAGTCAGAATTGACTTTTAGGTGGAGAAGGGCCACACAATTCAACAACCATGCTTCTAGTTGCTTCGGAGAGCAGGAACAATGCAAAAGGACTAGCTCTCAGCGTTACAGGCACACTGTATTGCCTTATTTGGAAATAATGGCATAAAATACCAAACAAAACAACCCACCAAGCAAACCTGACCAACTTTCAGTGAACTGCCCCAAACACAAAGCTGAGAAGTGCATCCTGCTGCTGGTTTACAGCTCTGCAGGCAGAAGGGCCCTATCCCAACTAATTAGCAATGACCTCTAAAGAGCTGATGGGGACTGCAAACAGCCCTGGGCAAAGGTTTTCTATTCAAATTTATTCTCTAGTCCACTAAGGGTAAGATAATTGGAGGTGAAGATACTGAAATTCTCTTCCTTTAGTTAAAGTCCATATATGCAGAAAGCAAAGCCTCCACTCCCCCCTTTATCACTGTCATTGAAGGGCCATTCACTTAAGAGTCGGACTCGATGATCCTTGTGGGTCCCAACATAGAATATTCTGTGATTTTTCTTGAAAGAATGAAACCAGTATTTAAGTCCATGGAAAGTACGTGGCCAAATACACTACAAACTCTAGGAGCCTTCCAAGGTTTTCAGCATGCACAGCTTGAAACCTTTAAAGCCACCTGATTGTTGGAATATAAGCAGGTACTTCAGCTTCTTTTTAATATCTCACATTAAATATCCAACACTCAGGTGGCCACTTGGAAAAGTATTTGAGTGCAGACTAACTGTGCATCAGACTACAGTAACAACTATTTCCATACTTATTAAAACATTTGTTTTACATCCCCAATTACAGATTTACAATGGTAGATCTTGTTTACACATTTTTTGATTGCTCACAGAATAAGTCTAGGTACAGTGCAAACCTGGGATGCAAGCAGAACAGATTCTGGGAAATGGTTTATGAAATGCACAGTTTTCTCAGAACCTTGCTTACAAGGCTGACCTCAGCCTGGGAGAGCTATTTAAGATGGTGCTGCCCTGACCCTCTTGCCCTTTCCAGATCCAAGAAACCCTTACAACAGCTTAGTTCGCTAAAGGTCCTTCCCAAAAGGCAATTCATAAAGTTTTAAAGCACTAAGATTACAGTATAGGACTTGTGGGAAAGTTCAAGGCAAGACAATGCATCCATTCTGCAGAGTGCTACAAAATAACCATGAAGGTATAAGAACTGGCACAAAAGCGAGAGAACTGCACTCACCCTTGCCTATCTGTCAGCAGTACTAGAACCAGGCAATTTTTGCAGAACTCCAGTCAGGCTCACCACAGTTTTTACTACAAGATGTACTGAACTAGAAGCACCACCTGGTAAGTGCTACCAGTAAAAGCAAGACATGGACTGAGGGTTTCTGAACAGCTTGAGAGAGAAAAAAAGAAAAATATTCCATCTCATTCAATTTTCTTCTTATAGAAAAAGAAGAAAAAAAAAGACAAGAGAAAAGGTGAAAATCAGCATAATCCTGCTGTAATACAGAAAAGGAAAGAGAAGAAAGTTTGAGGAGAGAAACTGTAACTGGTTTTTGTTGTAGATGTGACTTTACAGTTGCCTGTTGCAATGCAGAATCAGGCCGAGACAAAGAGGATCATTTACACCACGAAGGTAATCTCCTGAGTATCCGGTTTCTCCATACCATGGGCCTCCACCTGACAGATTTCCATAAGCAGGAACCTGAACACAAACTGTGACCAGACAGTGCTACCTCCAGAGCATGCCCCTGGGAAGGGAGCAGAAGTTTGGGTATAAAGTGAATCCATAGGAATGGCAGAGAAATCAACCCAGGCAGCCAGAACAGTTTTCAGAGCTGGCACCACATGCAGCATGGGAGTACCAAGACATCAATAATGACTACACGAAGTCTCAATTGTCTTCAGGTTCCTGTGAGTTTCTGTAGCTTCCTCCAGGGATTTGAAGATTTACTTCTCTGCATCCATTTTTCCAGTGCTGAAGAAATCTATTTGCCCAACATGTTAGAAACAGATTTCTGCTAACGGAAAGGTAACCAGGGTCTTTAGTCAGCACCATCACTGATATGTACCGGTCACAAGACATCTTCCATCTACTAAGGAATCACGCTTTCCTCATCCTTCAATAGTCAGACCTTTAAACCTCACTGTATGCTGACTGCAGCTTTCCAGGAGCCATAGAATCCTTTCAGAGCTCTCCCCTCTTCTATCAGGTTTACCACCCTGACTCAACATATCAGGTGGCAAAGAAACTTTAAGACAAAAAATAAAAAGCCATTCTGAGAACTATTAGGTGAATTCTAATTGTCATTATGCTATTTCTGTTCAGATAGGATTATTTTAATAAATTGTATGCTTGTGCACTGCCCTCCATCAGTCCAAAATAAAAACAAAAAACACTAACCTGCTTATGCCTTCATGATATCTTCCTGGTTTATTTATTACTACGACCCCTACTAATGTAACAAGAAACTTCAAGTAGAGCTCACACAGGACTCTGGAAAGAAACATCAATACCAGGTTCCACAGCTACTGAAATGCCTATCCCTTGGTGCTTGTAACTCAAAGTGTTTCCAAAAGATCAGAAATTATACTGGGCTTTCTTTATCCCTCTTCTCTCTCTTTGTAATTTTAATCCTCTCTACTTACCATCATAGCAACTCAATAACCTGTCTACCATGCCTACAGAAACCAGTTTTATAAAAAAAAATAGTTGTAACCTCTAGGAATATTAATAGAAAGACTTTTCTCACAAAGTGGCAAAAAGGGGATCTAAACCAAGGTGCTACATAAGACTCCAAATTCACTGATATGCCCTGCGACCCTTTAATGTCTTTCATTTTAAGAGAAGCAAAAAATATGAATTAAAGTCCCTCACTTCGGATACTTTGAAAGGAAAGTCAGTGAACAACAATCTCCTCAAGTGCTCTTACATGGGAGCCACACCCAAATTCGGGGGGGTTAATGTTGATTTTAAGGGACCTTGAAAATAAGAAAGGAAAAATCGAGCTGGGGACAACTAATTCCCTTAGTCTGGAAGAATGAATGATGACTGGATAACTAATAAAAATAAATTATATTCAGAAAGTCTGGGAAGAAAGTAATACACTGTAAAGTAACAAACAGGAGGCAAAGAAACCCCAGGGGTGAATGCCAGAACTTCCACACACATTAGAAGCAAGTCAGTCTAGCTCCATTTCGAAGTCCTTCACAAGAAGAAAACACCTGCACTTCTGTAGCCAAAACAGAATCTTGTAAAATGGCCTGACTCATTCTGGATACAGTCAGCGTACAAGCTTATTTATTTGGTTGGTAAACTGTCAGTAAGTTGTGTAAACAGGTTAAGATCATCTTGTTCCTTCAGCTGCTCTGTGCCAGCCTTGCTCCTACTGGGCTTGTCCCCAGTGGAACAGGGACATACCTTGGCTAATGAGCACTCCAAAGCCTCCACCCTGCACAACTGGGAGCTGTGTCTCAGTTTGAGTAATTGCACTTCTAACACAGTTTGCTCCTTATCAGCTGAAGGGAGGAGTTTCATGCTGTTAAGTAAATGCTTGCAAGCTCCACAGGAAGAAAGTGTAAGCTGTGATTTCTTCTGTAATGCACAGAAAGCATTAGCAACGTGAGTAAACAGAGAGAAAGGTCAGTAACAGCCAGTTAATAAACCAATTCACACTTCTTAGCTGCAACTCAGTCTCTTAAAGTTACTACAAATCTATCTGAAGCCTGAAACATTTACACATGCAGGCAGTGTCATTTGTTACTATCTCAAATTTTTGTTTGGTAACCCATGATTAAATGGTATCATTCCTCTTGACAGGAGCTTTTACTTGTTTTCTTGGGCCCCAAGACACTAACCTAACTTAGACATACAAGTTCTTGTGCTCAATCACATATTTACTTCCAAAATGTGTTACTTATTACACTAACAAAAGTCTTACTAATGTTGTATTAAAAAAATAAGACAATCATTAGCTGCAAGAGCCTTTAATCACAGCCTGAAAATGGTTTAATGCAGGAGCAGACTCGTCCAAACATCACAAAACTCCTTTTCTCTTTCCACCGACAACCCGACAAAGGATACAAGCCTTTCACTTTCTCACAGTGCTTCACAATAACCTTAATCACAGCCTCACGCTCCTTCCCTCGATGCATCAATGTAACACATGACACACCCCACATCACGGCTCATCTCTGGGTTTGCTCATGGAACACCTCCAGGCAAGGAGCTTGGGATGGTATTACAGACACCCTACCTTCCCCCAGGTCATTTCATCACATGTGGAACACAGAAAGAACGTGGATAGTTACACCCCAGCACAACCCAGCAGCATAACCCAGAGAGGTTTTATCATTTCTCAAGTGGGTTATGTTTTTGCTTAAAGAAGTCACATAGTAAAAGCAATCAAGAAGAAAAAACAATCCAAGCACTCCTTGTCAGTTGCCAGGTACTTTATGACAAAGTACTTTCATATGTTTCAGTGTTTTCTTTCCTGGCAGTGCTGAGGGCTAACAGCAAGGAATTCAGCCCATACAGAGATTCGAGAAGCTCCACAGGCAGCACTGCTTGAGTGGAGCTTGGGACTGCGTTAACAGAATCACTGAGCTTACCCGAAGTTCAAGGACAATCAGGTTCCTCAGGAGATGCAGGGGGAGACAAGTAGCACAGCCCAGGATCCTTGGCAAAAGCTTCTACAGCCTCCCTGGGACCTTCAGGCATTTACTAAGCAGCAGCATCACTAGTCTGTGATGCACATCTTCTGCTTAAAAGAAAACATCTCTAGTCCTGCTTTAAGGGCAGGAGTCATTGCCGTCAGACCACAATCAGTTTAGCATTTAACTGAGATGTGGTAGATTATGCCTTAAACCCCCTCTTTTCTGGAAGGGATCCAAATTTATAATTCTTAGTTCCCAAGAAAGCATCTCAACAATTAAGCTAACAGTACCCCAGAGCCTGAGTGTTCTCCCAGTTTCCAGCAGCTGCTCATGCATTTATCATTATATGGAGAAGAGCATGAAACACTAGAGCCTCCCTCTCCATTTGAGATACAGGCATTCAGACAGTAAGTCTCTCAGGCTGCAAGGTTAATTCAAAACTGTGGATGAAGGCTGCTTCCACTGAACAACCACCCATTCCCACCTCACTGGAGAGCTCCACTATGAGGGACAAGGTGGGGACTTCAAGCCCTGAGCCCAAAAAAGGAGTTGCACTTGCTGCTTCCTCACAATTACCTATTACCATAATCTCCTTTCTCCTTCTACTGAGCTTTACATTTCAGCCAAGCTGCCCTTTCGTGAAGGGATTTACACTGCCACAGTACCAGTGCAATGATACCACAGATGACTGTAAAGAACACCAGTTCTGCTAAATCCTGTTGGTCCAGTTGCACCACAAGGAAAAGTAACACGCACTCTAAGGTGAAAATGTGGTTGGAAGGGTAAGAGGCAACAAAAAGCATAGTTCTTTGTGCTCTCCAACATACTTGAGCTTCTTCAAAGTTGAAGCTTCAGAATTTTCTGCCAGTTACACTGATCGCTGCTTTCCAGACACACTAGTAGTAGGTATTAAGCCAAACTCACCTTGTTTTCCCTTAAAGGCTGCTATGATCTACCATGAAAACAGTCCTCCCCTTCTTTGTTTTTGTTTTGTAAGCTCACTTCAGAGGCAGCCAGTGTACCCTGGGAAGGAAAAACTCTCCCCTCACAGGTGGAAAGCAGCCCTCACTCGAGTGCTGGACTAGTCCCAGTCACACCACTCTGCCCAGCTGCAAGCACTCTCAGCCAGCCCAAGCCAACAGAAAGCAGGTGAACACATTATTAAAAAGCTGTAGTATTGTGTGAAGACCAGAACCGTTTCAGCTGGATGCTTTTCTCTGCAACACTGCCTGTCATTTTCACCAGGAAACTGAAATACTGTGCCCTTGACTGATTCTTATACGTGTGCCAATTTATCTTAAAAAAGTGGAAATGACAGAACCTGCTTTTTGCATTCCTACCAGTTAATTGAATTTAACTGGGTGGGGAGTAACAGAAATCTCTCTCCACCGGTTTGGTTACTTTCTGTGTAATGCTATAATTCAGCTTTTCCCTGTCACTACAGAACCCGGCTGTTCCTTGCTTAACAGAAAACTCCCATTCAGGGAGTCCAGACTGTTTCTGTGGCTCCACAGCAGTCTGTCTGAGATGGCTGTCTGGGGCACAAAGGCATAATTATACTAATTATGAAAGAGAAAAGATAATAGATACAGAAGTTCTTTTCCCTACTCAGCTCTAGGTCAAGGCTTTACCTACAGCTAACAAGGAAATAAATCTATTAATGAGCCCACATCAGGAACCAGCATAGTCACAGCAGTGCAAACACAGAAAGTCATAATTTGCAACAAATGGCTTAGAGATACACTTGAAAAAAATGGCAGTCTTAGGTTTATTTAACTAAAGACATTATTATATTTAAACTACAACTGCCTCAGCGCTTGGTCTTAGCTTAGAAAGAAGGTATCCATCCAAAGCAAGGAATGCAACACAGTTTAGTTAGGGCTACCAGAGTAAATGCTGGAAGCCCGGACCAATCTTTGAAAATGCCAGTGCATTATACCAGGAATTCGGAAAGGTACTTATTTCTCCTACTAAGCATGTTGCTTATTCAAGAAAAAGATGCCATTCATTCTTGAATGATGTTAATATATAGATCACCAGGATGCCAAGTGTTAGAGCATTCCAGAGAGCTTAGAGTTTTCTGGAGAAATTGGACTGGTTTTCTTCTTGTGTGACTATTTTATTACACACTTTATATACCAATGGAAGACTAAGAAATTGATTCTTAGGTCCACAAAAATACCAGCACGGGCTTTCTTTATGCTACAGCTGGATTTCTTTTTGGTAACAGCTGGTAGACATCCCACCAGCAGCAGAAGTGCAACAAAATGCATGGAGCTGACTGTCAGCACTGTCATCGATGCTTCTAGGAGCAGAGCAATGCACGTGTTGAAGCGATCCTCGCTATGCCTCTGCTGCTGCTGTGAATGATAAGCTGTTCATGGCAGCAGGCTGGAAGCAAGCCTGCTTTTTGTTTTTTCTTTCAGGAAAGAAACCATTGCACAGATGCAAATCATGACTGACAGGTGCTCTGCCAGCAGCCTGCAGTGCAGGTGGGACACAGGGCTTTATGTTAGCTCCTCTAATTCTGTTTCAGCTGTCGTAATTGTGTAGTTACTGCGGGGGGGGGCGGGATTAATGTATATTTAATATACAGCCTGCTGGGAGGAGGGTTTGGGAAGAAAGTAGTGCCAAATGCTGCTTTTCCTTTGTATAAACACATACTTCCAGGGTATTGTGGTGATAAAGTCCCTTAAGGAACAAGCTATTAACCTATTTGTGGACCTAGGGGTTTGGCGCAAAAGGACATAAACTACTGTAGTCACTAGATCCTGCAGCAAAAGCAACAGTTGCAATTTCAGCAAGTAGGTTCCCTGTGCAATGTGCAGGAAAGGGCTTGATGGTACAGAGCACGATCCATGCAAACTGCTCACTGCACCATAAACTGGTTCAACCAGCACCAGGGAGCACTGAGGAGGAAAAAGCTCCTTAAACTCACCTCTGCAGGGGGCTCAGGCTCTTCATGCAGGGCAACACGAGGCCCTTCTTTTATTTTGCAGTTCAGCATATTGAGCTCTGCCCTGCCTACCTCTTTGCTCTCATGAGGAAGGGCAACATCTTTACTACACAGCATGACCAGAGGAAGCAGCAGTTTCCTTGCCCTTCCTTAGCGGTTAGAGCACTCGTTCAGGATGTGGGAATAAAACAGAGTTCCGTGTCTACTTGCTGGAACTAAGATCCATCTGTTCAGTTTCGCAAGGACTGAATTTCCTCAGAAATTGGAGAACTGAACAAAATGAGCCATTGTGTAAAAAGACCACTCTGGAAGCTGCTTGGATTGAGAACTGCAGGGAGAGCAGCTAGTCCATGTCTCAGGTGAGACTGATGTGCCACGCCCCTTAGCACTGAAGAAAACAAAGATGTTTCTGAGAACACCAATAGCAGGACTGTCCAAGCCTGAGGATTCACACACAAAAACCTAGGATGATATATTTCCAAGTTTACATGATTACAGCTGGCTGCAACAGGAGCTGTACTAGTTCCTCCAGCAGACCAGTGCCTGCAACACCCATGCTCCAGATTAGAGGCAGGAAAGACAGCATCTCTTGTCTATGATAATCAGGCCCACCAGAACGGAGCCCAAGCACAATGCTTCACAACAACCAATAAATAAATAAATCCTAGGACTATCTGCCCCTTCAGAATATTAAACAAACAATTTCCAAGGCCACACTTAACTTCCTTGTTACTTATTAAATTTCCCAACAAAAACTGAAGCGAAAACTCTGTATATCTGCTATTTTTATTTGCACATTTCCTCCCACTTTGTTGATTTGCTGAAATATGTGGAAGCACACACATGGTAGTTTTAGCATTTTACTTTCCATCCTTCCTGGGCTAATGGCTGACCAGCAATCCAGGACTGCAGGCTGAGAAACACTGCTATAATGGTGGTTCTTCAGATACTCTATCCTTTTCTAAAAAGATTTAATTTCTGAACGTATTGGGAAACAGCTACACAAAACTAGGTAAGGCAGTATGGCCTGTCTTGTATTAAGAAAAGTCTGACAACCCCATGTCAAAGACAGAGGTCATAGCTGTTTGTGATCACAGTTAAGAGTTCAGAGACAAATAAGGAAAGCATTCACTGTAATGGAATTGTGAGGTTCAGTTGCAGGAAGAGGAGAACTAGCTTACACTCTAAACAGGATAAACCAGCTCATACTGGTTTACATAAAACACCCTAAATAACATGCCAGCATAGAGTGTCAAATCACTGAACCAACAGACCATGAGATCAAGTTGCTGTTGGATAATCAACAAGTCCTCTGAGACAGACTGTGCTTATCTTCAAAGAACTGGTATTCACCTACTGATTCTTTGATTCTTTAAGGTGTCTCATGCTCTTATACCCTAATTTTCTTTGTAAAAACTTAGAATGCCAAAAAGATGGTAAAGCACAAACACAGCAGGGAGAACATCTAATCTTCTCTGTTCAAATGCACCTTTTTTGGCTATGGCTATCACGTGACACTCAATAAATACTGGATGGTGCTAAGCACTATTCTTCTTCTGAGTCCCCTTCTCATGACCTTGCACTTCTTATATTATCTTCCAGACTCCCATCCAGCTGAAGACACGTGTAGACATCATCCAGAAATTGCTTTGTATTGCTACACACTGAATTTAAACACATTTGCAGTGCACTGGGTTTCTGGTCTGTCTGGCTCTGGCTCCTCTGCTTCAGTATATCCCCCTGCTTTTACTTCTGTAATGCAGCAACAATTCAATCACTGTACCATTCCCAAATATGATTCTAAAAATGACATAACAAAAGCCCATTTTTATTTGTCCCAACAATTACAAATCACAGCTGCCTGCTTCTTAGCTTTGGGGGTGGTTTGCTTGTTCCTGAGGTTTTGGTGCTTTTCAGGGATAAGGTTCTGTTTTGATTTGAAAATAGGAGAAAAGAAAGAAAAGTAACTGTTAACCTTAAAAATCTGTGAATATGAAAGCTGCGTGTTCTTTTTCAAGCAATGCATGTTATTTCCTGCCCTTTTATTTGTGATTGCAATTATTCTTTTGTTGATAATGTAGGAGTCACAAGGCAATCTGCTTGCTTTTAACTATGTTGACCATGCAAAGCAGATTTTGATCTAAACAATAAGCAGATTCAAGCCGGAAATAAACACGACAGTCTCCAAGTAAAAGAAGCCTACAGGACATTCTCAGAGTATGATTTTTCAGGATTGGTTCCACCAATATTTGTTATGTGAAATAAATGGGCAACAGTCCCTTTATTGACAATAACAACAGAAAACACAGTTATTCCAATCCTGATTTCCATTTTTAAACATTTATACAGGCCACCAGTTTTCTGGGCTTTTTGATGTTTTTGGGGTTTTTATTTTGGGTTGGGTTTTTTTTAAGTGATCACACAGCACAGATGTAGTTAAACCAAATCCAAAATGCATCTGCCCACACTTTTGTCGGTGCTGCATTTCTCCTGACCTATTTACTGAAGAACAAATTACACTGCAGACTTATGGGGTCTGAAAAAAGCCATTAGTGAGAATTTGTTAAAGTATCACCATCAAAAGTAAATGTTACTTATTATCACAAAAAAGCAACAAAGTTGAAGTGGTGTTATTAGGTAGTCACTTGCCTTGCAACAGGGAGAAAAGTCAAAAAAATTCAGCATTTGGAAAAAAAAAAGTATCATCAAAGTAGGTCACTTCCAAACACTTAACTCATTCACTGTAGCTCCCATACTTTATAAATCCCAAGGATGCATTTAAACATCTGCAGTTTCGTTATTTCATAGCTCATACCATTAGCTTAAAATTTTGACAAATCGTTGTGCAGGTAACAAGTCCAGAAGTTGAAGATAACAGCTGCAGAAGAAGCAATGAACACAGTTGTTCAGCATGATCAAGAAAGGATAATTTCCACTGACAGGTCATAGTCAAGGATTTTCTTGCTGTTGTTTAATACCTGCAACAGCTGAAAGAACAGCTGCTCGGTCTGAACACTTCAAAATGCCCCAATGTTTTCAGGGGTTTTGTTTTCAGGGGATTTGTGTGGTTTGGGGAGGTTTGTTTGGTGTTTTTTCAAAAAAGAAGAAAAAAATGCAGGGCTCACAACCAGCTTGAGATCTTTCAATTTCACGGAATCCCCCTTCTCTTTTACCAAAGCACAGCAGCCTTTCATGAAAAACGGCAGGATAGACATATCATAACAGCCTCATGAAATAACCAAGGCTGCTTTAAATACATTCAGCATAAGGTATTGAAGTCTTGTAGCATTTCCGGAATGGCAGAGAAATATTATGCAGCCAATAGTGAAAAGCTTCTCACTCCTGCTCTTCCACAGAAGCAGCAATGGCTGCCAGTAGGGCAGCATTCCTTGAGGACTTGCCTTTAGCCAGGGTCTGACCCCTTATTCCAGTTGCCTCTCTCCTTGTAATTACAGGAAGTGAAGTTGATGTCTCAATTGCTCCATGGCTTTCAAAGTCACACACTTTCTCCAGGAGCTGCTCCATCATGACACCCAGCCCTGATGTGTCCCATGAAGCAAAAGGATTAGGGCAACAATGTCTGTGTCCCCCTCCTCTACCTGATTTCTACATTTAGTGTTGGACTGAGTTTATTGAATGCAAACAGCACGTCTGTTGAGCAGTTCTGCTATTAATCAGACAGGGAACTGCAGGCTTGCTATACCTTACTGATCACAACTCCTTTTAGAGTTCAAGCATTCACTTGTGGCACTGTAGTTTCAAACAGGCTGAGAGCACTAACTTCACTGGCTTCCCTTCATCTAGGTCAGGAGTTCCCAGACTGTGGTTTCCACACCATGCACGATGTGCAAAGCCAGTTCGAAGAGATATGCACTAAAACCAGACCCGCCCCCCGTTGTTTCTCTGGAGGAAATAGGGACAGTAAACACTGCCCATGCAGCTGAATGCTTCCTCCTGTGCCTGCCAGCAGCCCCAGGCCTGCCACCACTTCTCCTTCTGTGATAAAAGTCAATGCTGAAGGTGAAAAATGGCAATCTTCGAGACTTTCTTCATCTGCACCAGAATTCTTTTGCTGCTTTGCCCTCCCAGCCTGGGTTTTCACAGCATCAGGCTCTGTGCACAAAAGGCATTTGTTTCACGATTCATTGTTTTCACTTCCCAGCACGAAGTACAGCATGGACTTTCCTGTGCCACATGACAGTGGGTCCCAGCAGTCTCCTGCCTTCCCTTTCTCTCATTTGTCTTAAAGTAACCAACAATCAAACTACTTAGTGAGGCTGTGGATAATGTGACCATGCAGCCATGCAGCTGCACGCAGCCATCTGACTGACATGCGGCACTAACTTGGAAGCTAACCTGGATGAAGCTGTCATTTTCTCTCATCTTTCTTCTTTCCATACCTCATGGAAGTCTCTTACAGATTCAAATAGCATTTTCCCACTCAGGGTATTGCAGCATTTGCCACAATCTCATTTCAATGTCAAGAAAGCAAATTTCAGGACATTCAACCAAGTTTTGCATGAAGGTGGTGGGGAAGAAACAGCAACAGTAAGTCCCATCTCCATGCACAACTCTATAGGAAGCAGCATGCTTCCAGGAAAGCAGTCCTCTGAGCCAACACACTGCACCACTTCCCCTTTCCTGTCCCTGACCCCGTGCAGGCAGAGAAGGGGCAAACATCTGTGGTTACTATCTTGACCTCTTCTGCCAGGCAAGCAAGAGTGTGGAAAGGGAGGGAAGAGGATTGCCCGGGAAGCAGCAGCTTAGCTACCCCTGCTGATGGCAGGCAGCAGTGTGGGGCAGCAGCACTGCCCTCTGCCCGGGCCTTGGTCAAGCCCAGGGAGAGCCCAGGGAAGCGGCTGCCACTCCTCACTGCTCAAAACCAAGCTCCGTATGTAGGTGTGTAACCAGGAGTCACCCAAAGGTCACTAAATGACTCAGTTTGCAATAAAACTTGAAAGTCCTGATGCTGTAAATCTGCCACTTGCTGTAACCACTAAATCACATATAGAAATCAACATCTGTAATACATTTTCAGTTTCACAAAGCATGACCACACTCTAAATTTGGGATCTGGCATGCAAGAGACAATTTTCCAACTACTTCAAGCGGGAAAATTAACTCAGGCTTAAGCTCACTGTTTTGGATAATTATTTCATTTTAACTTAATCTTTATACAGCCCCCTCCCTCCAAATTTATTTCCTTAAGGCCAGAGCCTCTTTGCATTTGCCTGCACCACTGAACTGCCTCTCCAATCAATTTCCACATGTGATTGCTTTAATGAAATAAAGCATTGTCTGATCTTACTTGATACAAGTAACTGGGCAAAGTCACTGAATACAGGGGAGAAAAAACATTTTAGAAAAATTGAAAAACCATGGTAAACCCGTGACCAAAAGTTTGTGCAAACATGGAAGTACTTCTTCTGTTCCTCTTGACATTTCCAACTCCTGTTTTTCTTCTTGAGTCAGTGCTTGCATCATACAGAATCTTTTTTTGAGAAGACAGTAACCCAAGATGGCTTGAGAGCTGGATGGCTTTAAGCAGTGAATGAATCAGCTGTTCCTCCTAAAATCATCCTCCTTTCATAAGTGGTTGGGGCCTAAAGTTACTGGGGAAGTTGAGGCTAACACCTCTCTACCCCTCACCGCAGTCTGACCATGATCTCAGAACGACAAACAAGCTGCTGTGGTCAGTGTGCGTCACAGGTTTTGCAGATGCAGAATGATGCAGAAAAGCTGATGAGCTCTGAGAAACAAACCAGGGCAAGAGAGAGGCCTCTTTCATTCACTCATGCTTACAGATACAAAATCAGAGCAATAACACACCAGGTGAGGAAAAAAGATCCCTCACAAAAGTCTACTCATTTCTTTCAACTCCACAGTCATCTTAGAACCCTAATCTCCCTCTCATTTTTGTATGTATCACCTCCACAGTGCACATCACGTCCTCTCACCTGGAGCACCCTGACAACTCCTTCAACACTCTTCCTACAAAAGATGTGCTTTCCAAAATTGAGCGCACAAGCCCTCACCTTGCAACAAGAAACCTGTCTAGAGCTCTACTGCTGCCTAATCCATGTGGCAGTTTGAATTTTCCTCTGTGCAAGTTCCTCAGCTTTTCATTCTCCACTGTGCACCCCTTTTGCTGCCTTCTTGTCTCATCAAAAAAGAATGCTGCTAAAGGCAGACACATTTCATACAAGATGCACATGGGATACCAAAGGTTCATCTTCTGCAGAAATCACTTGTGGCTGCATCATACTATGATCCTAAGTTCCTTTCAGCCCTCTCCAAGAATATCTGAAATGGCCTAACTAGAATTAACAACTTTGGAAGGGGAAAAGGGAGGGGGAAGAAAGAAAAAAAAAATGGCCTAGTGTTTGCCAATAAACCACCCATAAAAGTTCCGTTGAACTTCTCCTTTCTGGCTCCTCAGATGGTTCTCTTTTTCAGATGGAAAGGGGAACTGTAAAAAGAAAGACTTTTCTGATCCTCTTTCCAAACTGGCATGATGATCATCCAGGGTTTGAGGCTACTGTTAGGGGGTTGGGTTTTGGTGTTTTTTTGAAGGACGAATGGTTATTCAAATTCTGTGCTTCATGGTCACATCAATTTACCACTAGCTGTGACTCCACTAGGCAACACCCTGTTCCTTAATGTTTAAAACAAAGTACAGACATTTTATTCCTGCACTACAGTCCCAGTTCTGACATTATCAACGAAGAGACCATTTCCCCCAGCTTCAACAGAGCAGAAGAGAGGTCGTCACTAACTGTTCATGCCAGGCCTTGCTCAGAGTTACCACTTCCTCAAATCTGCTGACACTTCTTTAGTCTAGTTATCCCTCAGTTAGCCATTTCTATCAAAATGCCTTTGCTTCAGTTATACAATCAAAACTGTAAATCTTTGAAAGCCTGATCTGAGAGGTGGAAAGCTCATGAGGCATTTGCTACAGTTATTGTGCATCCAGAGCCTTCTGGGGACAGTCTACTAAACTACTTCAATCTTACCCATAAAATCTCTCTTCCAGAACTACTGCTCAATTTAACATTGCTAAATTGTGCATTGTCAGAAGAAAGACACATAACATTTTCTAACCCCCTGACAAGAGGGAGGGAGGATAGAATAAAATGCTGCATATACTTACCTTCCTATCCTTCCTTCTCAAGAGCTTCAAGTTCAAGCAGAATACCTCCTGGCATTCCCCCTCTACCCTGCTGCACTAGGGCTTAAAATAGTAATTAGAGCACAACTTCCAACAAGGGCAGATTTGCCTCAGCCCATTTGAAAAATTAAAGAGCAAAAAAGGAAGATATCACTGAATTGATTATCACAGTTGTTTTTTTGCTGGTAACACTGTAATCCAGTGAATGAAGTTGTAATTGAGTTTAACTTGGCTCCATGTCCTTTAATGTAAATATTCTGCTGCTGGCATTAAACATGTTAACATTTGAGCATATGGTCAAAACACCACACTTTTACTGAAACAAACATTATCAGCTTGAATAAAACCCCAAATACACAGACTCCTACAAAAGAATGTCTTACTAATAGAAAACTGCCTCCAAATACAGCTAATTACTGGGACTGTATTAATAGTTCAACTTAGACGGCTACAGTCCAATCATCCAAATATTTTCAGTCACCCTGTCAAAGGAATTGTCTCTAGCTTATAATTTCATTAACATACAAGATTGAAATAAGAAGAAAGAGAGGACCACAATAGGTCTGCGTTATGTGCAGAAGTTTCTTCATGCAATACAAGATTTTAACCTCCTACCCCAGCCACCAGATGTGAGGTGAGAGTTCTCTGCCAGTGATGTAGGAGTGTTTTATAGCAACACAGGGTAGGTCAGTAATCTCCAAATTAGTTCAAAGGGTTTGTGAAAACAATTCAAGTGATGCTAGCTTAACTCCTGGCAGGCAGTAGGTCTTCACAGTTTGGCTGCATGATAGAGAAATACATGTTGGTTGGTGTTGTTCCTGAAAGCTCTAGGATTCAGCTGACAAAAGGACGTGACAGGGTTCAGTTCCAGGGAAAAGCACTTCCTCGAGGTGAAGCACTTTTACCTCCTTTGCGAACACAAGGCTTCTCTTTGTGCACTTCAGCAACATGTGGTACATAGAGCGGCAAGACATGAAGATAAAACAGCATGGATTTATGGTCCCAATATCCTACATTTTTACTATCTAGGATATGCCAATTTAACACTTAAACTTCAGTCCTGCTTACATGACTATGTGTGTTCCAAGCAGCCACTCTCCTCCACAGAACACCTAACTTTGTCAAACAACAGCGCCATCACAATGCAGTACAGAAGTTGAGGGGTAAGGTAAGCCTCTAGAGCTCACCTCCTTCACGCACTAGCCACTGCCCCTGAGTAATCCACTAATGTTCATTGCTTCTCAAATTCTCTCAGTGGCAGAACAGGAATAGCATTTCATTCTTCTCCCATATCTGATCTTCTTTTAATACTTAAAATGTTAGCTCTTAGAGGTGCTATATATATTACAATGCTCTCTGATCATGATTACTAGTTCTCATAGATGCAAAAGATGGTTATGGCTGCAAAAATAAGTTTTTTTCATTATTCATATCCTGGAAAACAGCATTTTTAAAACCACAAAAATAGCTTCCTAGTTGTTATACAGAATGAACATTTCATTTGTACGGATACTCTGTCATTTGACGGGTCAAAAGACTTCAGTGCAACGTGGGTTTGAAATGAAGAATTTAAGAATAGGCATTTTTAAATAGGAAAATTATAATTTAAAAATTCAGAAAGCAAAACCCAATTATTACAGAAAAGAACTGGGAATGAGTCAGCTACATCTATTCACTATGCAACTAATCATCATAAAGAAACCATTTTTGCCAAACTTATTTTAATAAATTTATATTTAGAAAGGGATTAGGCTTTTAAGTTAAAATGAAAAAATATCCTGAAGTTTTAGGAGCTGGTGTGCACATGTTCTCTAACTGCTACAGTTTGCTTGGTCCCTTCTTGGTAAAGGGCATATCCCCCATCCTTACTTCTCTCCCTTCTTTGAAAAAATTTCTTTTACATGAGATCACCAGATCACACATTCAGAAAAAATATCACATGCTGTGCAACTTGCATACATTACACTTTCAGGCAGACCATAAGCATATTGATATGATTCAGAGTAGTTATACTATGTATGCAACAAAGAGCTTGTACGTCACAGAAACATCATTATGGCATTTTCAAGAATTGTGTCACTTCTTCCAAGAAGTGTGAATTGAAGAGAGACATCTAACGCTAATTTGCATTTCAGTTGGAGGTCCCTCAAACCATTCCAACTCAAGATAGAGTGCTAAGTGAATCAGCGAGCTACTTTTACAAAGCACATTATCATGCTCAGGGAGGAACACCTTTACAGGCTTTGTAGATAACTGACAAAGATGTTCAAATGACACTTAGGTCCACAGAAACACAAATCTCCAATTTCTTCTTGTATTAGGACAGGAGATGCCATTTTCTTTCCCACATTTGTGTCCCCTTGCTCTTTTCTTGCTCTCCCAGTTACTTGACTAGCTACAACTTTCTTTTCATATGCACTTGACAAAAGCTCTTACCCTGACTCTTTTCTCTTGCAGGATTTCCCTTCCACATACACAGAGCTATAGAAATTTTCTTTGACAGGATTCCAGAACTCCTCTTGTCTGAACACTTAGAAGCTTTGTTCTGCCAACCTACAGGGTCAGAGAGACATGTTAGTAATAAGACTTCCTTGACCTTTAAAGTTTTTAAGCCACTAATGCCCACAACATTACTGTAATATAACCAGATATTACCCCTATTTATAGACACAGAAAGTGAGAGAGGTTGATGCGGTTTGTCAGTCAGATAACTGCCCAGGTAAAGGGCTAGGAATTCCTAAACTCTTTATTCCCAAATTGTCACATACAAGGAACAAATAATCTAGTTAAAGGAAGGCAATAATGAGACAAAGTAAATTTCAGTGAACAGGTCTGTCAGGGGAGTTTTGTCCTCACCTGACTGTGCCTCCCCTCTCATCCCAGCTCTCCATGGAGAGCAAGCTGCCAAATGCCACTCAGCTAGACGTTATTTTTTACTACATAGTAGGTCTTTCGAATAGCAGGATATTTTCACTTTGACTCTTAAACCAGCTTTGTTTCCAGGCCTCCTGTGACTTAAGTTAAAATGCTCTGAACTCCCAGGTGGTCATGAGTTACACTTTGAAACTGGCTTTTCTGCACTCCAAAACCACCTTGAATAGGCCCATTAGGGGACTTAAAGGCCTGCTTAAGAATTGAGTCTAGTCTCCGAAGAACACTCAAATATGCCAATTTACACCTTGAACTTTCACCACCACTGATGCTCTTTTTGCTCCTAAGATAATTATGCCATCAAACAACCCTCAGCAGATCACTCTGACTAGCAAAGCCTGATTTTCTGTCAAATCCTTCAGAAAGCCTGTCAGTATAGCAAACCTCGTTGTAAACAAATGTATCCTATTTTCCTAGACACTCGAAGCAGTTCCCCTCTCAATGCCGGGGCAAGTCTCTGTTAGAAATCAGATCACTGATAGAAGAAACTTTTTTACCCATTTTACAGGTAGAATAAAGATTGTGTGGCCTGCGACACCCAGAAGGTACACTATGGACAAGCAGATTTTCAAGTTAATTTTTTGTATTTCAACACAAGGTTTTTGACACCAGGTAGGTGTTTACTCTTCAGCATACTTAAAATGTGAAATACAAAATGCTTAAGAAAATCACCAAACCTGAAGTTGGTATAATAGCAGCAGTCAGATACATACACAAACCAATTTCCTAACATTCTAATATCCCTATTCTGATATACACACCTATAAATGAGCATAAAGCTAGTAAAAACTATGAAGTGCAACCATTTCAGTAACTACACTTACTCTCTTCATCCCAGAAGAGAAGATTACAGGACTATCCAGTGATCTATTGAAACTGAACACTGCACAAAAACCAGATCTTCAGGTCTAAAGAAAAAAAAAAAACCTTAATTTCCAGGCAAGTATTAACACATACACAGAAGCAAACCACAAGGTGTGCAACTAAGCACAAATTTGCATGTGTGCAGTAACACCTGGGTAATGCCAGTATTATTCCTCCAAAGATAATAAACAAAAAAGTTAATATTAAACTTGGTGACATCTGTGAAGAATCTACAAACTTTATGGGAAGGTTCCAAGGGAAAAAGCTAATGGGCAGCAGGGTTCTGACACATAAGATACATTCTTCATGCATAGAAAAGTGAAATTATCTTGGCTTCTGCATTTTCCCTTACAAAAGGAAATCCTTTTTTGACGCTTGTAAGCAGACCAAATCATCAACAAAAATCTTACTTTTGACTCAGCATACTGTATCACTGACAAGACTGATTCATTTTTAACTTAGCAGATCAAGAACGAAAATAAAAAAACTCCATGCAGCACTACCTGCATTCTGCCTATAGCACCAGAACACTTAAAAGCTTCTGCCATAAGAATTAAGTAAAATTAATTAGCCAAAGCTGACAAATAATCACAATGTGACAATCTACTGCAGTGAGCTTGGCTTTTTTTGGTCTCCCCTCTAGCACCCATCTGTAGTTTCCTGAAGAGAGCACTGCATACATCCAGCATCTTGCTGCACAGAACAGTAAGCTGTGAGAAATCAGCAGCTGTGTGGGGATCAGTCAATCTACACCACTGAGTACCGTGGTAATCTCTGCCTAACCCAAGAGACTCTCAAAAAGTCAACAATAAATACAGTGGCTGCTTTCCATTATTTTCCCGTACTCAGGAGACCAAAGATTAAAGTACTATTTCTGAGCACTTAGGGGATGCAATTCCAGTTTTTTTATGGTAGATACATACTCTTCTTCCTTAGCAAATGCATCCTATGGACCCCTCCAGCTGCATGCAAACCAGCATTGTTACATATTGCCCTAACACTTAGGCATAACTTTTTAAAGCATTTCAATCACTCCTATTTAGTGTTCTGTTCATTACTTTTATTTGCCTGAACCTCCTACATCTGCCTTAAATTCTTTCTGTTCTCATCCAGACAACTTTTTTCTTACTTGTTTTCTAAGTCCCAGAACTTTTGTCCACAGAGTGGAACCCAGGTTGTCAAAACTGGTAGAAAACAATTTTAAACTTTACAGCAAGGGCAGAAAAACAACCCTTGCCCCCTACCTACTTAACATCACTTTTGCTTTTTCACTGGACTAAAATTGAACTACAAGTCATTAAAAAGATTTCAGTCCCAGTAGAAGCAGAGAGAAGGATGAAACAGCAGTTCAGTCAGATTGACTGCTTTATGCTGTACCTCTCAAGTGTTAATACAAGCAGTAACCACAGACAAGTTATGGTAAGGCATAACATCTCCTTGCATAAAATCTACAAACAGTTCTCCCAAACATACTCCAGAATTACTTTCTATTCTTTTGGGGGTTTTCAGAGAATGTCCATTGTTACTAACAGCATGAAAGTAACATCCTAACAGTGACAATATCATACTGTTTTAACAGTCCTTTTATTTTCACACTTTAAAGAATAATGAACATTATTTCCACATAAGTAAAACTCAAACTCCACTTTCCACTGGGGGGATTGATGTGTGGACTCCATGCCAGTAAAAGGTAGTTTTGAGCAGTAGCTAATGATTTACATAAGCAAAAAGAACCTTCACTGTCACAATAGAGAGGAGGGGAAAAATGTAACCTCTCCTTTCTGTCCAAAATACACAAAACGAGAAAAGCAAGATGAAAAGTTATCCTTTGAAAGAAATATGTACATATGTGTATTATATGTTCAACACAGAAAAAAATATAGTTAAGATGGATTTATTTCCTGGAGAAAAAACTTCTATTTCTCTCCATATCCTCATTTACAGACAATATTACTCTCAAATATAAAAAGCTATATTCATAAAACTATTGAGAAGTGGACACTGTTACACTTAGTTTCCTGCTACAATGAAACCAACTGTAAATACAAAAATATAGACATACAAATACAAACACAGATATATAAAAATAAATGCAGCCTGTGAAAAAAGCCAAAATCATGTGTTTATTGCACCGACTTTTTTTCCTGAGGTACTCGAGAAACACTTACTCTGTTTGCGAAAATCTGTAGGTATAATGCTGCTTGCACATAGAATTCTGAAGTATAAAATAACGTATGGGAAATCAGTACTGGAAATGCATGTAGGAGGCAACATACCTACACTACAAAAAATAGTCCTTAGTATTTGAGGTTTCTGTTGGCTTTTTCATACCACACCTAACTTCTTGTCTGTAAAACAATGCAAAGCTCTATGCAGATGGGAGAACTTGATTTACTCCTAAGTGCTGAGTAAACTGAGATCTCTGAAGTCACAAGTGCTTATAAACTAAACAATCTACTAGGGGAGTCTAAACCAGGGAAATCAAATCCTAAAATCAAAGACACATTTCCAAAGATGAAAGCTTTCTTACTAAAAACTTATTCTTTGTATAAGAAAAGTCAGTCATCTATGGTAAGTCATAGCATAACTTTTTCAGTTCTTTATCTTCCATTTCCATCCTATGTCAGCAGCATTAACCTTTTGTTTCCGTCATCATGCAAAGCAGACAATGCTCACCTTTGGTCTCAGTGACAAGCTGGATAAAGCTGTCTGTCTATATTATCATTTCCTCTCTTTCTACATAACAGCTGGCTTTTTTTGTCTTTAATGAACACTGATACATACAGACGAGATATAATCCTGCAGTAGGAAAAAATGGCAGATATTTTCACCATGAAAGTACAAAGCTCAGTTCTGTACATTTTATTAATCTTGTCTCATTGAATGAATAACTATCAAAACCATACACAATTCTAAAAATGGAAGCTTTCCACAAGGAAAATCCTTCCTGTGTGATGAAACACACGTTATCAAAACAGGATGTAGAACAGAGAGCACACGTGCATCCTCACTTCTATTGTTATGGCATTAGCCCTTCCTAGTTGAATTAATCTTTGGAGTGATGTTGCTTTTTTTTTTTTTAAAGCAAGTATGCTCTACTCGTAACTCTATGAACTGGTCACAAAACTAAATCCAACTCAGGAAAGAGCCACCTATCAAAGAACATGATAAACTCCTAAGCCTATCACATAAAGATTACTGTCTACGTGAAATGGACGAAAGTTAGGGTGGCCAGAAAAGCCTTAAAATATAAATTAACAGTCTCCTATGTACCCAATGCCTGGATTATTCCAAAATCTGGAGAACAAGGTTGAAGAAAACTTATCTCCCATCTCATTCAATACTACACTTTATGAGTGGATATAAGCAATTCTGGAGTTCTGAGATTCAGAAACAAACAAGCAAGCAAGCCGTCCCCTTCCCTCTGCTCTACCCTGCACAGAGACAGACAGAAAGGAAACTTTCATATTATAATGGCAGTATTTATTTACACGAGAGAAGGTTTACACAAGTTGAAAAGCTGTTTCAAGAGGAATCCAGCAAGCAGTGCTCTTGCCCATCTTCAAAAAAAGGGATGACTTTAAGATGTGATGATCCACCTTCACAAGACTTTGATGATCACTTGGGACAAAAGTACCAGTAATCAACTGAAACAAACAAAAAAAAAATACATCAAGAGTGACATGAGTTCTATGCAACCAGCCATACACAAACACTTGAAAAAGCAACATTCTGCCCTTTCAGGTACCTCCCCTTCCATAACAATCCTTCTAGGCGAGCCCTATCCCCAGCCTGTGCAAAGCACGGCCCCAAAACAGTATCTGTTCGCTTTAACAGTTTGGCTGAAACAATCCTGCAACAAGTTACAACAGTGTTGTTACCATCCCTGGAAAACATCAAAGACCAGGCAGATTATGTTCAGTTATCTATCAGAGGTCTGAGATGTAATACTTTGGTAAATAAATGCTATTTACTGGCATGCCATATAAAGGCAAATGGAATGCAACTTGCTTTCCCATGACATAGACTACACAGATATTACTTTGCAAACAGTCTGGAACTTGGCTCATGACTGAGTTTGAGTTAAGTGTTTTCATAATTCACTCCATCTCAAAAAGCACGCCTTCTCTATAGTTCCTGCCAGTAGAAAAATATTTTTTAAAAATAATTAAAAATTAAAATATAGGGCGCATTCTTATTTCCTAAAGAAAAACACATATTCTATTAACAAGTTATAAAAGTGAAAAGATAAATTTTGTCTTTTGAGCTTACACTTGCAAAGTAGGTATGGTTATGTCAATTTTGAGAAAAGGAGCTGTTCCTTTGATTAGTCAGCAACTGTGAGGTATGACAAAAACTAAGGCAAAATAATCCACCTCCTTGACTTTAAAAAGGACAAATGTCATGCATTTGCCTTGCATAATCAGTGACAGAAAAAATTTGTCCTCTCATCTTTTTATGTGGACCACACTTTCACTCAAAAAGAATCTCCCACAAACCATCCACAAATTTCTGTTCATGTTCTATTTAACAGAAGAAAGGCAATATAATATGACAGGATGTAACTATTATCATTTTAATATACACGAAACCACCTTTTTTCAACAAGACAGTTATTGTGTCAATTTTTAAAGCAAGCACAGTTAGGATAAATAGTATGGCATCTGGGAAAAAAGGTACCTTCTGGGGAAATAGAACCTCCATTCACATGCGCTGGTGCCTGAAAAAAAGCACAACAAACCAAGGTATCAGTATTTAGTTAAGATTTCACAGGGAGCACCTGAACTCCAAGGTATTTTACTGCTCAAGTCAAGAGATACTAACAAAACCAGAACTTTCTGTCACCCCCACAGGACAATATTCTACCTTAGAGATTTTGCACCCCCACTATACAAACTTCTTTACTGCTCATAAATGATAAACACAATCAGACAAATATTGATAAAGATCTTACTTAAGGTAAAGAGCATTTTCCTACTATATCATCTTTGAAGATAACAGGATTTGTTTTTTACATACAAAAGAGTAAAATGCCTTTCCATTGATCACGTTTCACTATAAAATATGCATGCAAATATATATACATGCACACTTTACATTACACATATGAAAACAATTTAAAATAAATGTGTGGTGATGCTCCTTTTAACAGTTATACTTTGACAGAGCAGGATTCAGTTCTGCAGAAGGCAACAATTTGTTTTAACATTTAGGTCTGACATTTCAAAGCTGGACATGCCACTATTCAATCGCAGTATTACACAGCGTGTCTTCTCCTGGAACCTAAAGGACAAAATTAAAGCTATTTTTTAACACTGTCTGGAAGCAACCTGCCTCATGGTGAGGATGCAACCATCCTTCATGGGCTGTCCTTAGCACAGTGCAGCACTTGGACTGAGCTGCACTGGTGTGACATTCCCCCACAAGCCCGAGCAGGCACGAGCTAATTGAAGCCTGTGAGGAGGGAAGGGAGAAGCAGGATTCTTCTTCCCACTTTACCCAGGATAATTACCTGCACAGCAGGGCTATGTGACTGGTCTGATAGGATGTACTAGCAGAGCAAACATAGCCCAGGTCTTTCAGGTTGTATCACCAGACTATACCCCTCTCTTTCCGGCAAAACCCAAGCTTTATCTCATCAGGCAGGGAGAACCAGGGGTCACCACATATAAGCGAGTGTCTGCCACTCCTGGTATAATAGCTCAAAAAGCTTGAGATAAGGACTCAGCACCTTTCCCCCAGGAACAGATCAAAACCTCATTCCACTGAACCAGGAAGTTCTTCACTACACATTTTCAACTAGAACACTATTTAAAAAAACAAATAAATTAATAAAAACCAAACTCCAGACTAAAAACCCCACCAATCTTCTGTTTCACAACTGAAAACTGTACAAAAAATTCTGCCTCTAGTAAGTCCCAAATGGAAATGTCCTCACAGAAAGCATGTAGGGAGAAAGGCAATTGAACTTTTCTGCTTAGATCTGCATTATTCAAAACACATTAGAAAACATACAGATTCAAATTTGTTTGGAGATTTTTTTTTAATTATCAGGAAAAGTCAAGTATTTTCCCCTGTAAAACACTGTTCTGCATTTTATCAAAAGAGACATCATCTGGCAAAGCTTTCCTAGTTCACTTTCCAGTATTATAAGGGAAGAATTATGTGGTAAGTCTGAGAAACACTCCTCTACTAACTATATATAGATTATCTTGGAGATTTTACAGCTTGCAAAGTCCTCAGCAGCTTCTTCACAGAGCAAGCAGTTCTTAGGATTAATGTTAAACTAAGATTTGGCAGTCCTGGTCAGTTTTATAGATGGCAACACTTAAAAGCCTGAAATAAACAGTATATCTTAGCACTAACATGTTCATCTACAAAGCTCTGTTCCTCCTGGGTTTAGTTTTCAATATATACTGACACTGGAGCTGAGAAAGAGATGAAACAACTTTCAGAGGCACATAGTGTTAAAATTTAACTAGGTTTGTAGTTGCAGGGGTCTAGTGCAATTTTAGCTGGTTCAAGTCATCAGTACGTGTTTCTTATATGCACAATTATCTTTTATCTCTTTGGGATTGACTGGACAAGGCAGCTTCACCTGTTGTTGAATCATTCCTAGTTTGCCACCAATACAGATACCAGTACACGTGCCTACTACCTAGAAACTAACTCAGTTCAGTGGAAATTCCCCAATGCAAACAAGCCATTCCAGTCCCCCATCAGTAAAATAATGAAAGGTCAAATAATTCTGAAATAACTGGACTATCTTGGGAATTACCCAAACAAAACCTATATGAAATTCTGATCAGTGCACAATTTTGTAAGCATTTAATAAGGATCTGAATGTTTCCATTTGGTTCTTAGCTATAGGTCTCCTGCTTACCATTGAAACAATTCCACAGTAATACTGAGCTTTGCCTTTTGGGTTTTGGTGTCTTCATGCTGGGGGTTTTTTGTTTTGTTTGGGGTTTTGTTTTGAACTCAATGTATCTGATTTCAGGCAATTATCACCCACTCAAAATGCCAGCAACTGAAGTCTGACCCTGGAAACAGAGTCGTAGGGAAGCAGCTCTCACTGCACAAGTAGTTCAGAAGTTCTGCAGTAGCTGAAATATGTTTCTCACTGTACTTGAATATAAACTCTCTTCCTCAGCTTTCATTATTTTGTTTTTATCCGGGAGTTAATAGATGGATATAAATTAGAAGGAAATATATCTGCTTTTACTTTATATAAAAAACCCCCCAAAAAAACCCAAACAAAGCCCCCTGCAGACAGACACAGGCAGCTTTCATTTAAAATCACCACAGCCATTAAAATTCTGCAGCCAACACTCACGTACTTTCACTTCAGTGTGAGATGCATGTCTGGAAACCAAAGCATGCAGTGTAGTGTACTAGACAAAAAGATACCTGCTTAAAATGTGCAAGTCAACCTCTCCGCTTATATTTAGTGTTCAGCAGTCCACTATTCCTATTTCAAGGCCATTTTACTTTTTTTAGTTATGGATTGGCATTCGCATGCAGCATGAACAGTATTTAACAGAGTATTGCATATTTTCCCTGTCTGGAAAGTACTAAGAGACAGTACCCTACAAAGACATAATTGAAATACTTAGGCTGAACTGAAACAGAATGATGAAACAGACTATGTGGAGACAACTTCACAAAAACATAATCACTTAAAGAAAAAAAATTTGAGGCATAAAAAAGTCAGGAAGTGATACTATTTGATCAGAAGGCAATTTGTCATAGTAGAAAGCTTTAAAATTTGATACAAGTTATCTATTTTACTAACTGGTTTTACTAATTTCCTCCTGTCCCCCAAAAATAGGAAAAAAGACTGATTTGTTATTAAGAGATAAAATAGGGCATACTGCTGATTTAACAGTTATTTACCCTAGATGCTTCGAAGTACAAAGAGTACACAAAAGGAAAAATTCCTTTGCAGGTTTGTCACCATTCAAGTATGTTTGGACTTGAACTTCTAGCTGCAGTTGAAGACTCACTGAAAGTTACTGTAAATTTGAAAGTACAGAGGTAAATATTTGCTTATAGCTGTGACTGACATGTCTAAAAATATATTTGAACTCCAAAATGAGTTTTTCTTCCATTTAAAACTTTCAGTCACATCATTCAACATTCACAAATGGAGCCATAGAGGTACTTTTAAAGAAGTGCAGAAAGCAACAGACCTCAGTAGGTTTGGCTTGATGCTTCCTTATGACTTTAACCAACTTTTCTTTACAACTGACAGTCTTATTTGCTTGTGACAAAACAGCACCCAGGACAACACATTCTTCCTAGAAATGCTGTTGAAACATTAACTGCACAGACAGTGGATATCATGTCCTTTGACACCTGAACTTGGATAATTACTGTGAGTATTGAGGCAAAACACTGGGTGCCCTGGCAGCCAGGCACCCATGCAAAATACCTGCTGCACTCATGAGCACAGGCTCAGTCATGGCATATGTTAAAAACGTAATACTTGGCGGCACTTTCCTCCATGCAATTTCTGGTAACCTTGCTTAATTTCTGGCATCCAAACTAGCATATTTTGAAATGGGAAAAAAAATCTCCTCCACCAACATTTGCACATGAAAGATCAGACCTGCAGGACATTTTTCTAGCCTGAACAGGAAACCTGCATGTTTTAATTTTGTTAATTTTCAGAATATGACAGGCATTCTTTAAGAAACGTTCAGAAAAGCATCCCCCCTCTCTTACAGCATTGCATTTAATTATACAAGTAGACAAACAAAGGGTCTGTTTAGTGATTAGGGACTATAGTCAGCTAGTCAATGAGTTCTAACACTGGGTGGTAACTCATGGCAACAGGGGAGACAGAGAAGACAGCAGGCTAGATTCAAATAGCAGTCCATCTTGCTATTCAGGCTCAGAAAAAACAGTACTTCAGAGGGAGAAATAAATAAATAAACAAAACAAAACAAAACAACCCTCCATCAGAACAGTAATGAACCTGCCTGAAAGCACAACTGGAACACTGCAATGAAAGTTTTATATCACAATGCTTACTTTTCCCCCACAACCTTTGTGCTCCTCCTTTTACTTTATGCCCTGAATTTTTGCGTAAGGACCATTTCAGTGAGCTACTTTATTTTAGTTTTGGAGCTCTGAATCTTCTTTTCATATTAAGCAATAAAAAACCCAAACAAAAGACACACACAAAAAAAGGGGGGGGAATAAATTTCCTTACCGACTGAACAATTGATCGGGCATACTCCTCGCTGCAACAAAATGGGCTGCCACTCACCAGAACATTTGTGCTGAAAAATGAAATTAAGAACATGCTTTATCAGTCAGTGGAAAAGAGCTATACACAATTAAGTTGCTTCAGTAACCTGCCTGCAGTATTTAACAAGAAGGAAAAGCAGGCCAAAATTCTGCTCCTGTGTAAAGCAGCAGATACCTGCAGTACTTTCAGACAGCAGACAAACTCTGGGACTAAATCTTTTGAAGAAATGTTTCCCTATGAATCTATAATCTTTCACACAGAAAGTGGGTTTGGTTAGGAGTTTTTAAGGTCTGACAGAGTAAACTGCAAAACCTTCAACTCCTCAAAGTAAGACTGCCTTTTTTTGATTTCATCAACATAAAGCTCAAAGTGCCTCTTAAATAATAAAGACCAAAATTTGAATACTATCCTACAGTACTCTTGCCAAGCAAAAGTAAAATTACTAACCTGTCTAACTGCTAAGGTGTTGGGCAACTGCTGGACAATCAATCAGCTCCATAAAGGACAGGGAAAGTCACATTTTCCCAAAGCAGATGACAACAGTAACTACCTTAGCACAGCTTTTCCCACAGCCTTTGCCCTCTGGTTTAGTTAATGACAATCTACAGTCCTTGGAAAGCACCAGCTCTGATATTCAGGGCCTCTAATGCCAGAACAGCCAATGTAAACTAGTACAGAGAACTTAATAAAGTCTATTTTAATTCACACCAGGCCAAAGGCAAGTTAAAGAACAATAGTTTGGTTCTCTCATTCCAGGGAACAACTGAAAAACATGGAATGCTAAGCTGACAAAGAATTTTGCAACACAGCAATGCAGCAGTGAAGGATACAATAAACAGTGACAAGAGGACTGGTACAGGATACGAAGATTCTCCCAAAATGACCCTGAAAAAACACTCTGGGGCCATTCCTCGAAAGCTGAAGTAATCTATGCCACTTTTATATAATGCCACTTAACAGTAAATCATCATCATACAAGGTGCAATTAATCAATCATGTTCTATTACTAATTATCAATCAAACCCAGTTCATGGACAGCTGCAACATGCTGAACAGAACCAGTACTAGCAAAATACAAAGAGCAGGAGACACGACTGGATACTCACCAGTTAATAGTACCTCCATCAGTTTTTTTATGAAGCAAAGCTTTCCAGTGTTCATGGGTGGATTTAATAACTTCAACAGCAAAATCCTAGTTTACATCAAGGAAAGTTTTATGAATTAAAATTTCATTAAACAAAAGAAGGCACAGAACTAGTTTAATAAAACATCCTATTTCATGTGTTATTTTAAGGGGCCTCCTTTGAGGCCTCATTAGATTTCTGAAGAATATAACACCCTTTTTATAGGAACAAACTTCACCGTCACATATACTGACAACACATTCAGGACTTCCCTTAGTCCACAGCCAGAAAATATGAATGTGGCGTGAAAGAAATGAAATCAGCACTAGATGCACTGGCAGATTCCTGCTGCTGGAGAAAACTGCACCAGGTCCTACATGGGACAAATTGTATGAGCTACGACTCCTGTTACACATGTGCACCAGAGTCAGAGTTAGGGTTTTCTCTCCAGTGACAAAATTTGCATTTATAATTGCCCAATCATATTCTTAAACATTTGCAAGAATGTAACATATCAGCTGCTTAACAGTTTCTGTTCGTTTGAAACAAAAGTAAGCTTAAAAAAATATAATAAGCCTTCAGTGCCCAGATGATGATAGCTAGGCTAGTTTACAAAAAAGCTGCCAACAGAACATTCACATTTCCCGACAAGGAGTGACTTGGAAAAGTGCCACTGGAACACCGTGAACTTCACCAGAGCTGGTGGAGCACAGTTACAGCCACCTCACCACATCCTAGGTCACTAAAAATGCTTGAGAATTATTTAAGTGCTCCAAACCAGCTATGTCAGGGCATTTAATGCCTCCAGGCTGAACTCCAATGGCCTGACAGGGATATTGTTGTTAAACTGTTGCTACAGAGCAGAAGAATCTCTAAGACCAGTTCCTGGGAGAACAGAGGAGAGATCAGGTTTTCAAACCTTACAACTCCACATTTGATTGATTTAAGAGACAGTTTCAGTGCAGAAGGGAGTCAGGGCATCTCTTCAACCAGACAAAACATGTCAAGTTGCCTGTGCTAGTTAGAAGGCATTATATAACTTTGATAGCTCCCTGCAAGGTGAACTAGGTGACACATTGACATCATTCATTAATAACCTGTGATTCTTTGAAAGAATAATCTACAGAGAGTGTGCAATACACAAGTTGCAAAGCAATTTTACTCAAATCACATCCAATTTCCTCTGGAAAAATCCAGGTATTTTCTTCAACAAGGTCTATTCCCTGGTTCACTCTACTTTCAAACACTGGCCATTTTAACTGCAGGTAGCTTAAAAAAACATTTTTTCTTAAAAAAAAAATAAAAGGCAAAATATTTTTTCAGCCTTCAAGCCAAACAATTCAAATGTTTTTATACAGAATTACCAGGAAAAAGTCTACCTTGAGAAAATACCTAATATGAAAAAAACCTGCAACCCATTGTCTGCACAGGCCTAAAAAAAGTCGGAAAGATTATCAAAAACACCTGAAAAGACAATCTGTTCATTACTCTGACAGGGAGAATGAAAATGCTTTGAAAAACACACATCTGTGTATTTTTAGGTAAGTCTGATCAGGATTAGGATTGAACTTTTTTTTTGCAGACTTTTTTCAATGACTTATGCATTTTCCCTGAGTAAAATGGATGGCAGCAAACATTTACTTCTAGCCTAATAAATGGTATTCAAAAGACCCTCATATCAAAATTCTTTTCATCAAGCCTTCTCCTTTACAATTCCTAAAATTCTAGGATGTATTATAGAGGGCACATGACAGAATGATGCATTTTTAATCCTGCATTATCTTCACCTTGTCTTTAAATTCTCCATTAAAAGCAAAATGATTTTCTGGTTTATCATCAGGGACTTTATATAATCGGAACCAGTCAGCTGTAGCCTCAAGGTAACCTGGTTTGTGCTTCTTGACATCATCAATATCTGTAGGTTAAAAAGACAAAAAAAAAGGACTGATCATTTTTACTCCCAGGTTTTCTAACATTCATTTTTTAAAATTTCCTAAAGGATCTACAAGCAATTTGATTTCACTAAACACTTTCAAACTCAGTGAGGAACTTCACTTTGTTACATTAGCTGCCCATAGCTGAATATCTTATGATTTCACAACCATACTAAGCAGGTAAACCAGTTGCCTCCTGCCATTCATTAATTAAGACCCAAAGGGACGATGAATAAAAGGACCATATTTGTGGCAGGAGCAGAAGAAAATTTCATATTTATAGACTTTCATCTCGGTACGTATCTCTTGAAATACTTAGATTATTCACCAGGGTAATTTTTTCCCCAGCAACTGCAGGGGCTATAACTATTTTTTGATAATGAAAGAATAGCTAGTAAAAACAAATTTCAACACATGGATTTTTAAACTAGCAACTCAAAAGAAAATACAGGCTTGACTTCTCCAAGTTGTATTAAAGGTGCCCCTTTGCTCACAAGACTTTCAGCCCTTTCAATAAAAGATAGATATGTGCCAAGAGCACTAAACACTAACTTCAGTGATAATCCTGTGGTATCTGCATACTCATGGTGGTAAGTAATTTTACCTCTACCTCTATAATCCCAATGTGCAAAGATGCAACAGGGCACAAAGAGGAATGGATACCACTTGTGGAACACCCTTGTGAGGCACTGCCTCTGTGTAGTGCCACACTGTGTACAGATAGATTAAACAGTCACATTAGTAATTCTGCTTGAAGACTACGCTGCTATATCAAAGATGCAGCTTGTGATCTTAAATGCCTACCTGCTGTGTGTATCAAATTTTACTGGGTTGTCCTTTGAGACTACCATCACTTCTGTTACTTGGAATGGGGTGGTCCTATCAACCACTTGGCAAATTAACTCTCTGGCAATATGTTTACATGAAAAAGCCTTCAATACTTTTCTAATTGACTTTGATTTGCCCTTTCCAGAAGCCAAGAACTTTGTAGCTGGTGCAATCTTTCTGTCTATTTCCCTTCTACAGTCACTTCTGAGGGAAATAGAAGCTGACTTTTTATTGCTGTAGTCTTCCAGCTATTTCATCACCTCTCTCTGCTCACGTCACCTTTCATGGTGTTATTCTCCTTCTCTAGTGTTCTGCAAGTCACTCACTCATGTCTCCCTTCCTTATGCCCTCCTCCCCTCTCTCAGTATTGCTTGGCTACTTCATTCTCCTCTCCCATGGATACGTCTCATATAATGACATCTCCTGGTTGGCAGTAATTCCTGGTAAGATACTCTTCTGTCTACCCAGTTTTTCAGGGTTGCTTAGTCCACTGAATTGACACCTAGTCATGAATTTTCCATCTTGAAGCACCTACGTGTCTTTTCAAAATTTCAGTGTGAACCTGAACAACAACATTTAAGTGTTTCTAAAGAGAGCAGTAAGAGAACACATCTTATGCTACAGAACATTCGATTCTCAGTAGACCAACAAGAGAGATGACATCTGACTGAACTGAGAAACCAAACCTACGGCTGAGTGTTCATAAGCGTCTAATAGATGCCGCTCCCAAATTCCACTGCAGTACACGTTACCCAAAGAATAAAACCTTGCAGAACACCATATAAGTTTTTGCTTTTGCACACACTTAATAGGGCTACGTGTTTATGGACTCAGAGTAAAACGCATTTTGAACTTGGCTGCTGGCCATCTGTCTGTAGAAGATTAGGCAGTTGCATTGGCAGAGTCCCAGAAAAAAGCAAGGGCACATAAGGCTGCGCTAGAGCCATGTCTTCTAGGTGGAATACGTGTTTAAGAACACAAGAAGCACTTCACTAGGATGGGCAGGCAGGACCAACCAAGAAGGAATGATTTATAAAAGGGTGGGATCATAGTTCAAGCCAGACTGCTTCATTTGGACACTAATAAAACTGCAGCTCCAATCCAAATTGATTTCAGGGCTCCACTATCTTCCTGTTCTCTCAAAGCAAGAGAACATCCCTCCTCCAACTTGAACCCTTGTCACCTCCTCTTGTGAGGTTTGAATTCACAATTTTTAGCACTTGTTGAAGTATCTCCTCAAGTCTGTAAAACAAACCAGGCTGCTGGGCTCCCAGCAGTGGACAAACTCCAGATCTCCCTCTCCAGACACTACTTAAATTCAAGCATACTTTCTCACACTGCTGCTCCTTTTTTTTGGTTCCTGTTCCAGCAAATGTCTCTCTTAACTCTGCTTCTCCATTCCCCCTACCTAGTTACTTGACTCCTATTCCCATAGAGTATATCAAAAAGGTTTTCCTGTCTACTAACTGACATGTGGTCCTTCTCCATCTGCTGTCCCTTATTTATAGGTTTTATTTAAATTTATTTAGAAGACTCAAATATTAGGATAGACTTTCATCACCTCCATATGACAGGGATGACCATCTTCATGGATAGAATCATCTCCCTGAATTTCACACTTTCTCTTACTGGAAAATACCTTGTCTAGGTAAAATGACTAAACAGAATCAGGCTACAGCATTATACGGCTGCTGAATATTCTGGTTTTGAAGACTTAAGAGAAGCATTGGCTGCTTTTATTTCCTTGGTTCCTTGCAAGCTATTCTTCTTCATCCCTATGCTTCACTTCACTGCTCTTTACTATAAAGGACAGTTACTGAGCATCAAATTAACCTTAAATGCTTGACAAAAGAGTATTATAATGTATTATAATGGGAGTTGGTGGCAAGCAACAGAAAAAAAGATCAACAATGCAACAAAACAAACAAAAAAATTGATCCTATTCCTGTGGAGTCAGCACACAGTACAAAATGTAAGGAAAAGAGCAGCTCTTGCACCACTCAACAGCCACCTGTTCAGTTCATTAAAAGTTGCCACAGAAAAACTTGAAAGACACTCCGAAATCCAAACAGCTTCTTTGAGACGTCAGGGAAATGGAGAAACAGAGAAAAGCATACTCAGAAAAAAGTAAGCAAAGAAAGGTAAAAGAAAAGATCACAATAAGCAGTACCGTGCCTTACCACACTAATATCTACAGAATATAGCTGCAAATCATTTTTATTTAAAAAAAATCCCCCAAAACCAACTTTGATGTCTTTTCTGCAGGAAACACTGTTAAGACACTTTTTTCTGACCCTAACTGCTTAACTTCCCTTAGAGCTATATACCCACATTGATATCAAGGGGGCTAGGCAGGTTTGGGAGTAGCAAGCATGTACATGGCCCAACAGAGTTTTATTTCTGCAGGTAAGCCCTGATCAAAGTGACAGAGCAGAGAGTCCAGGCTGCCACAGGTACCAGCCAGCACGTATCTACTGGGCTCCAAGTGGTTATTTCTTTATGCTGCCTACATGCAATCACAGGTCTCATTTTCCTAGTCATCAAAGTTAAGCACCAAGGGTTAAAATCACATTAATGCCTGCAATTTAGTCTCACTAAGGAAAATCTCTAGAGGCTGGCACAAAGAACTGCTCCTAGCTCTCTGTCAAGGGAGTGAGCCAATGCAAACGCAGATCCCACTTCGATCTGGCTTTACAAAAGAGAGCAACAAAAGCATTTGTACAAAACTACCATTTTTAGTACAACAGATGCTGCTTCTTGCAAGCAAAGCTAAAACAACTTGCTTGCAGCAAGCTTTCTAAACAAGGTCTGTGGGAAGAGAGGACATATGTTTTTAATAACATCTTATAAACATTTACAGGAAGCAGCAGCTACATTCCATATAAAGGCATTTGGTGTATTTTGTGCAGGGGGTAGGAGGGGAGCCTCAGTACAGATAATTAATTTCTTTATACTGAGTGCTTACACAAATCCACAACAAAGGTCTTCTGGGCCTCTGCTGCTCCTCTGCATATAAAGATACTCAAATGCAAGGGTCTGTAACAATATATGGCACAAAATATACAATATACTTTGGTTTTGCCATTTAGGGTTTGATCACTTAACCCTATCTTGAGATACGCTTTGTAAAAGCAGCATGGCAACACAGCACAGCTAACTACATCAGTGCTAGCAAAAGGCAGAGTAACAAAGCCAGCAGACATCACCAACTGCTGCTGAATATATTCAGGCATCTTTCCAGTGAGCAACAGGAAAAAATGGCCACTAAGATTCCAGGCCAGTAAATCACCTCCAAAATGCCACCCAGCATACATGATTGGTCCAATTTGCTGAAGGAAGGTAAGATGACCTTTTGAAAGTCACTCTTCATAAGCTGCTTCAAACACAATGCCTGCTTCAACTGCCAGTGATTTTTGAAACCTCTTGTCCAAAGTGAAGATGAACATACATTTAGACCAAATCACAGCATGAAAATATCACTCCTCTCTTCTGACCCCAACCTAGTAAAGCCCATCAGATATGCATGTAAACTCCAATATATTAAATTCAATCCAAATTATGAGATAAGCAGACAAGCCGCCTTTCTACTCCTGGCTAGTATTTAACAGGAAACAAACAAACAAAAAGCAACAAAAATAAAAATTTTTTAAAAAAAATCAGCCAGGACTATTACACCACCAAGATTTAGTGTTTCAGTCTACAGGAAGCTTTATGTCCTTTCTCAGACTTGCTTGGTTTAAAGCTGCTTTGCTGGTCCACTAATGGCCATCTGCCTAGAAACTGCCTGAGCAGAAAGACAATAGCTGGGAGATAAATCTGAAGATGTCTAGCTCTAGTCTAAAAGAAACTTTCTCACCCAGTTATCTGCATCTGACATACAGATTGTATTTGGTGTGAGATTGTCCCCTTGCCCACTGGAATTAGGTGCTATTATTTCAAACAGATTAACTTCCAAAATCAGTCCAAAAATACACTAAACCCCCGCTATTCCCACTGATGACACAGTTCCCACTTGAATAGGTGCTAAGCATTGCTTATCACTCATGGGTATTGTCACTGTAGATTAGTTGCTCGTTGCTCTGTGTGAAAGAGAGAGTTCTAGGCAGGGTTTCCAATTTAAACCAGTATTTATCAATAAATGCCTGCAGGACACAGTACAGTGGAGTGCTATGAATAAACAATGAGAACCACTCAGAAGTTCAGCACTGTTCAGTTCTAAGTTCTGTGAAGTCTCAGAAAAATCAATGGCACTTTATGAGAACGATCACGATCCCGGAAGGAGAATATACGGAGTACCTGGGGTGTGCTTAAAGCGGCAAGAGGAGTTAACACACAGCGCGGGCTCAGGATGGGGCTTGCAAGTAATCACCACTCTGGTGTCTCGGAATTATCTTTTCCAAATGTTCACTGGGGGCTGTGCACATACTGAGCTGAAAGCAAATGTGATGATTCTCAGTCCAATTGGAAATATTTAACAAATGATACAAAAATGACCGGACAGGATTAGAAGGCAACACTTAGCCTCATCCTCCCCAGGAGGCCACCTCCGTAACACAGCAGCACGTCAATTACCGAGGAGAGACCAGTTTTATCTGTAGCTGCCATCCCTTTATGCTGAAATAATTAACGACTTTGGGAAGGGGGAAAAACAAGTATAAAAGGACATATTGTACTGCCTGCTCCAACAGATTTGTTTGTTTTCAGACTGAAGAATGATTGCTGTTAAACGCTGCAAGCCAGTCATGTTTTGTGAAAGCAGATGGGGGGGTTTACCCCCTTTTCTTTCTTTTGTAAATCTTGGGCTGCAACTCCAATCTCAAAGGGAACTCATATTAAATTGGATAAATATTTCTGCACTTCTCTGAATCTTAGGACACTTCTCGAAGTCTTGCATATATTTTCTGATAAGAAAGGATGCACACAGGAATCAGCTACAGGCAATAGCCTGCCCATTCTCTGTCCCCGCAACTTTTTCTTTTAAATAAAGACTAAAGCTCTTATGCTCCCCCTCCCAAACTAAAGCTGTAACAGAACTGACGTAGATCAGTCATTACCTCAGGAGGGAAAACCCCCCCCAAACAAAACCAATCAAGGAACCAGAAAAAAAGCAGAGGGCTTTCAAATAAGAATAGTTAATCCAAAATAACAAATAATATTGTAATAGACTGCCACAGCTTTGCCTCTATTTAGTAGACTTTTAAATTCTTTCATCACTTTTCTGACTACATTCTCTCAGAAACTGTTAAGCAAAAAAGCTACGACTTTAAGCAGAACAGTGCCTAGAAATGAAGTGCTAATTACATGTCTTTTAACTACTGACAGGCATTTCACTGCACATTATAGAGTGGTTTAAATTGACACTAATATCAACAGCAAACTATTACTTACTATTTCCTTAAGATAAACTTCTTAATCTCTAACTATCAAAGCAGTTAAAGAGTCATAAACACTATATAATTCATCTGCCCAACGATTTTAATCAGCACCAACCCCAGAGTTTCCTTCTCTCTTTCTCTCCCCACACGTAAAGTATTCCCCATGTGAAAGCAACCTGCAAGAAAACTTGAGAATGAAGGGCCAGTCCAGTGACATAGTTACTTTACATTCACAAACCAGGAACAAGTCTCTATAGCTGAGAAACAAAATTGCTTTAAAAGTTACTGGATAGCCCTACTCTTACAGAAAGGCCACTCCCTGCTTTGATGCTCCCTACCAACAAAGAGCAGGCTCTGGATTTTGGTCTCATAACAACCAGTTTTAGACAAACCACTTACTTTTCATGATTCCCAACCACTGCATTTGAGGAAGTGAATCTCCATTTATCCAGAGGAAAGCTACACTTGTGCTGTAAAAACTTAACTCCCTGCACTTTTAACACATCTTCAAGCAAAATCAGATCTCGCTTGCTATTCACACAGACACAATTCAGTATCTGAATTTCATTTGGATACCAGAACAATGGTTAAAGGGAGGATAAGTCTGAACAGGTTATTTTCCCCCTGCACAGGTAGTCATCATCACAGCTGATATTAGGGTGAGCTGCATTAGCAGTTAACTTGCAAATTTTCAAATTAAAAGGTGAAACCTAATTGTTCATACTAAGCAACAAACCCTGGAAGTAACCCACTTAACAGTGACAAAACATTGGAAACGTACAACCTTCGCAGAACGCAACACAATGCCCACAAACAAAAAAAGGAAGAAACATTTAACAAGGAAAATAGCAATGTGCTACATAATGCTAGTGGGTAAATATTCAGTATTACACAGGAGATAAGCCTAAAATTTTAAGTCCGTTTCTAAAGCAGTTGTGTTTTAGGAGTCCAAAGACTTTCTGCATGACAGGTCCTCTTGAAAATCCAAGTCAACCATTTCAAAGCAGTTCAGTGTGAAAGTACATATGCCCTTCTTGAAGCAAGCACCTGACTTCAACAACAATAAATGAAAAGCCATGCCATTGTCCCTTTCTTCTTGTCCTGAGTGGCCTAAACTCCAGTACCATTCTACTGTGCAAGTTGCTGACACAACTGGCATTGAGAAAGATAAAAATACTTGCCATGGATTTTGTGAGCTTCTGGGTCATCCACACTGATAGCAATTATCTTCCAATCTGTCTCTCCTTCATCAACAAGAGCTAAAACACCCAAGACCTTCACTTGAACAATCTCACCAGAAGAATGAACCTGAAACACAACAGTGTCACAAAGATTTGGAAAACACTACACAGAATTTCTCCTTTACCTTATAAAAAAAGCTTTACTGTATTTTTGACCAGCAGCTACAGCAGCTATAACAGTATTGTAAGACAGATCTGCAAATCCAGTACATCTATTTAACATTTCTAGCCTTTCTCCTACCATTACTATTCTTCAACCCTCAATCCTCCCATCAGCATTTAAGTAGACAAGAAGCTAGAAAAATCTTTCCTTTATTTTTACTCTAGTTCCCCGCTTCTTGAAGTTCATTCCAAACTGCAAGTCAAAAGTATCTCATACTCTGTTTTTAACTTCTTCCTGTCCCTTGACTCTCTACTTTCTCAGCTCCTAGTCCTAATTTATATCTTGCCATTCCTCTCTCTAAACTCCAATATACACATATAAACATAGAGCCCTTCCCCAGAACTTTCAGCATAACTATTTTTGCATTATCTTAGAAACCTTCTCCCTGCCAGATAATACTCCCTTTACAACTCGTTCTGGAACCCTTTAAATTCATCTTTAGGCTCCTTACCTCAAATAATCGGTGACTACCTTCACTGAGGTTACCGATTAAACATTTCCTTACCTAAAATATCCCAAGAGATCCCTTCTCCCCACCCATCCATTCCATAACCCCATTTTTGATAACACAGAGCATTACTTCATTCTTTGCTGCCTCCACATGGGTACAATTTTCTTTCAGTGAGCTAAACCTTTTCTTCTAGTGGTGTTTTCTGCACCTCTTTTTCATCCATCCACTCTGTGACTCATAACTCTGCAACACAGCAGCAGGCTCCTTAATTCTCTAGAAGAGGATCTACTTCTGTTTGCATCCATGGGTAAACTCGAACCTACCTCCTTTGTGGGTCTAACCTTGTAATTTTAATGTGCATGAGCCTGTCATACTTCCTCATTTTCAACAACCTTTTTGTAGCTTTGATACTGCTAACAGGGGAAAAATAAATAAATCTTTTCCTTCCCCCAAAATCTTAACTAACCCACTCCCCCTTCACCCAGAACTCAATGTCCAGCCACAAAACTCCAGGGTGGTGTTCTCTTGTTTTCCCTTTTATCAAGTATAAAGTCTTTACCAATTCCTACCTTATTTTCCTCCTTTTTTAAAAATTCACCATTTCCTTTCCTATTCCCTCTTTTGATCCTCTATTTACACTTTTGTCAGCCTCTAACACTATTACCACTTTTTTTTTTGTTTTCCATCTGACCTTCTCTTTCAAAAATTGTTACCAAATTAAGTTAACCTTGATGAATTAAATTAATCCTGATAAAGACAAACCTTTGAGCCTATTTCACAAACATCAACAGGATCATTATCCCCACAACATCCTGTAATGTTATCCATATGATGTGGATCCTCCCAGGTCTGCCAAAGGAAAGAGAACAGTAAGTTAGCAGCAGAACTGCAATCATAACTCATCTTACCACTACATTACTAACATTAATAAAAACAACAATAAAAACATCAGCTTTCTGAGAACAGGCTTGCTCAATGGGAGAGGAAAAAACAAGCAAACAAACAGCCAATGGACTGACGTTGAGTAACTCAGAACAAGGAACATGAGGATTACTGAGGACATAAAAACAAAAATATTAACTGCATCCATGACTCAGATACACTTTACCCTACTGCTGTGATTAAGGCACCAGAGGACCTTCAATATGGATTTTTCTAGTTAGTAGTGATTGTGGGATCAAGTAAGGAGATCTTACAATTACATTTTCATTATACTCTTTAAATACCATGATACTCATACATGTTGTTTCCAAAAACATGGAGGCTTTGAGCTAACCACCCTCTTAGGCAACAATTTGTCAGCAACCAATAAGCTTTTTAAAGTTTTTAGATTTAGGTATGAAGTATTTCTGAATATTTTGTGATGCATGCATTCCCAAGAACAGCCAACAGATTAAGACCAAAGAAGGTTCTCTAAAGGCAAGTTTAAACTCCTGCTTTGAGCACTGAACAGGCAAGGAATCCTTGCCAAGTTATACTGATTTAATTACTAGACCAGCACTTGTTTTCAGTCTTACTGGCAACTACAGTTGTGAAGTTTCTGTTAAGAATTTTACATCCAATGAAGTTTTGTTGAAAAGATTTTAGAAAACTTTTTTTTTCCCCCCCAAGGAGCTATACTGTTAACTCCTGCTGTCCATGATCACAACTCCACCTCAAAATTGTTCTTGAGAACTTGACAGATACTGAAAGGCAAAATGGTAAAAAGAATATGCTCAGGTGTTTAGGTAGCAAAATCATTAGCAAAAACATGTTGAAATGGAGTCAAGAGAGAATTTAAACTTAATTTTTTTCTTTCCAATACTCCTTTGAAGTGCTTTTTACTTCAGGCTGCATTATATCAGTATTACTCGTGCCCAACTGCACCTCCTCACCTCTAGGTTAGAAGTAAAAGTCACTAGGAATAGTATTGTTCTCTGAACAGTACTGCAACTTCTGCTATGACTGCAAATATTCTACTATATTAAAAAATAAAAACAATTATTTCTAGACCTCTCTGACTCACAAGGTAACAAGAGGTGCTGAGCATTTCTCCTGAGGAAAGTACTGTAAGTCCAAATTAATGCACACAAATTTTAAAACATTAAGTAGAATTGCTGGTTTCCAACTTTGTCTGATGACATGGCTGACAGGATAAGAATTCCATTGCTGTATTCTAGCACCTGCCTAGTATCTCCTCTCCAGGGATCAAATACTTAAGCAGATTTTCAGGACTCAACGTTCACTGCTTACACAGTTAAGTGTAAAGCAAATAAATTACTCCTTTCAAGCCCCATCATGTTCTTCAGTACTAATTTAAGTCCAATGTGTTATTCATAGAAATGAAAAAAAGTTTAAAACTCTTCATTACGCTCAAAATTTCAGCCATTAGTTGGGCTTTTTCAAGGCTTGAAGTTCTGAATGCATCATGACCACTAACGTCTCACAGTTCAGAGAAAAGTTAAGTAAGGCAGTTGAGGTTTAATCTAAAAAAGAACAGCCCTTGTGTTCCTCTTCATTAGAGACATTAAGAAATACCAATTAAAATTTACGCTGCAGCACATGAAAATCCTAAATGAGTTTTTTAAAAAAATGCCTTGTTTAAGCAGGGAAGAGCTACTTGACAAAGTATGCCTGAATGGCAGACCATGACACTTTCTGTCACTAGAGCACAGAGACAGACTAAAGATTTGAGATTTCTTGATCATTTAACTCCTTCCTGAAGCATAGCACATATTTACTCCCACACCCAAATTTTTATCAAAATTTATGGACACAATAAAGTTCAACATAAAAAAAAAAATCCTAATTTACAAATGTATCAAAGAGAAGCATCCCTCTTGCAGCTGATTTGCATTCAGGCAGTATCCAAGATTTACAAGGCAATTTACACAGAAGACAGGAAACTTTCACCATTATAACAAAAATGTTACCTGTGGGAGGGCACCATAATTCCATATATAACCCTTGTGAGGGAAGATATTTGCCACATATCGAAGCTTGCCTTTCTTTGTATCATGTTTAATGGGATTCAACGGCTCCTCAGTGGCAATCTAAGCAGATCATGAAAAAGGGTAGGGGGGGGTGGGGGGAGAGAGAGAAGCAGAATGATAAAACAGAAAGCAATTCATTCTATACCCAACCAGTTAGAAAGATCCATCTGCCAGCACATGCTTGTGGTTTGAGAACTACTAGAAGTATGATAGCCTCACTCTGAATCTCAAGGGTCACATTCAAGAAGCAGCTTATTAAGGTTTTAAATAACGCTGTAATGTATGCAAGAAAAAAAATAAAATTTAGAAGAAAAAGTAATAAATTTATAAGGAAACTGTCATGGTCAAACATAAATATTGAAAGGAACTTAAGTTAGAAGCTCTTGCACTTTACAGTACAAGTTCAACAGACAGGCAAATGGTGGCACGAGTTCTTCTGGCCACAGGGATTTTGACACCTACTGACGAAACGTTTCATGTGCTTCTTGCCCCATTTTTTGATCTCCTACTGCACACATCCCTTCTAACACCTTTCAGCATACAAATGCTTTTTTAGCTAGCACAAATTCTCTATAGTCACCAAATGCCAACTTAACACAGACTTGGAGCAAATTAAGCTAGCATTAGAAGAGGGCATTTTAATTCCCAAAGAAATACTCACAGAAGGACTGAACAAAAACTGAACAGTATCATCCTTAAAACCTCAAACACAAACCCACTGCCATGTGAGTTACCTACCACAGCTAATTCACTGTAACCATCCTTCTGACACTCCACACCATAATTCAATCCACGTCAGCCTGGCTTTTGCTTAGGCACACTCATCTGAATGGCAAGATATTTGTTGGAGGCTGAAGTGGTTGCACTGGCTCAGGTGGTGCATAGCTTCCACGCATAAGTACACAGCCCTTTGTCCATATTCATTTTATATCCCTGCCATTTACCTAAAGCACCTCTGTCACTTTGGTGACAAAGTCATCCCCAAGGAATTTCACCTTTTTGAACCACACCAACCTGTCAATAGCACGTACTTAATTCTACAAGCAAATCCTCCCCAAGATCTGAGATGGTGGTTCACACATTTCTTATTTCACACTGGATCCTGCCTGATTCTGGTCACAACTTGACAGCAAAGACCTTAAATATACCACCTGGGACACTGACAGAAGTAGAGCTCAGCAGTGCTTTTTCTTGATGTAAACTGGGACAAAGAGGAGCAACTGACAGCAGCAGACAAGTCTCATGAAAAGCACCTTCAGTAAAATCAAGGGAAGAACAACAAAAATACAACAAGGTGATGAGCAGAAGATCTGTCACTGGGGATGTAATGGTAGGTAACATTCATAGTAAGGCAAGGTTTAATTTCCTACAATCCCCATTCCATGAGAGGGCATCTCAGCGCAGAGGTGCAGACAAGACCTCGTATTTAGCAGATACTGGCAGCTTACCACAGTCTGGACTGAAGGAACACCAGGACACAATGGCCTGGCAAGAAAACTGCCTGAACAACTGATGCAGGAAATTTCAGGTACATTAAAAGTTAAGCTTTGGAGAACTACATCTAGTCTTCTCTATCAAACTAGAAAAGTCTAAACCCACAGATTTATGAACCTAATAGAAGAGTAAACTTTTCCACCCTTGACATAAAGTGCCGAGAGAAGGGGAGGGAGAGCAACCTGAGCTTTAGGCAAAGAGCTCAAGTAGAACTGTCAAAGGGAAACTCTAAAAAAGAAAACTCAGCTTCCACAATAAATCATCAGTTTAAAATACAAGGTAAATATCTAAGGTAACCCTGGTTGCAGAATAACAACGGTGACTGTAAACAGTTCAAATAATTTTCTATCATCAGGGAAAGGAGAAAAAATTCTGAAATAACAGGCTGGATAGGTTCTTCAAAGCCTCTGAGAAGCATCACTAAAATTAACACAAGTGTTCAGAAAGATAGGACGCATCCTGGTGAGACATGTTGTTTTACAAACACTACAGATGAAGCTCTATTTGTAAAATATCTCCCTGCAGGAGCAGATACTTTCAATCAGTGGAGTTCCAAGCATTTATTTTTTTTTGTCACAAGGAAATGCTTTTTTGTTTGCAACTCCATTTCTCAGGACTTGGCCTAGCACACTATACAGTGGAAATCATGAATTAAAGCCTCTGAGTGGAATGCTCCATAAGCAAGCAAGAGTAAGACTAAAATGCTGGACAACATGCTGAAAGTCAATACTTGAGGACTGTGCTGCAGGTATGCTGCACTCTCCAGTCAGAGTGTTGTCAAGAAGACACTTTTTATAGTTGCAAGGAAAGTGTCTGTATGCACCATTTCAAATCAATTTTTTTAATGGAGAAGATTTATGTGTAGAGAGTAATCCCCACTGTGAGTAAATACAGACTATTGGAAGCCACTGCATTGTCTTAACTTCCACAAATACCTATAATCAAGGTATTTTTCTTAATTACCTCCATTTTTGCATTAGTCCAACGAGGCACTTCTACAATCATATTAAACAGGACCTAAAACAAAACACAGTGTCAGAATTGAAAATAAATTCCTCTTGGCAGTTAGTATTTTACAGTAACATAAATACCCTCCTCTGCATTCAGCAGCAACATACATCACATTTCTCTGTTCCATCTCTTTTATTTGTACAATTCATTTAATTCCACACAACGATATTCAAACTCCTTGGTTCATCCTTTCCCCACAACACTCCCTTGAGAATACAAACAACAAAAAGTAGTGAAAATACACGACATTTTTTATTTCCCTATCAGCATTACTCTTCACAAAACATTCAGGATGTCCATGGAATGGTTGGCCACAAGGCAGGGGTTCAATCTACTAGTCAGAGGATTGGATGTTTCTATAGGACAGAGTTAACTTCCCTTAAGCAATTGAAAGGACAATGCTTCTGACTTTTTCCCCCCGAGGATTTATTGCTTCAGGCCCTCTTATTTTGCCTCGTAATTTTTTTTAAAAGCCCATGCAGATGCAACAACCACTGATGTTCCCGGTTTTCAGTCAAATCTGGCTGAAGCGAGGCAATACTAATCTAAAAGTGATGGCAGAGGAAGGACATGGACACCTCACATTGTGTTAGCCTTCTTCCTAACAGAAACCAAGTGACAGCTGTTTTGAGAAGGGAGTGTGGGAGAAGTAAATGTGAAACATGAAAACTTCCATGCTTTTAGAAGAAAAATAAGTAGTTTACACCCTTCTTACTGAGGAGGCTAAAGCAGTATTTTCCAAAGAGAAAAACTGTGTAACTGCCATAAGATTTCTTTTTCTGAAGCTGTCAGAGTTAAGCACTACCAAGGAGTGGAATATTAACTGAATCAGGTAACTAGGCCATGCAATGTCTACAGCCTGTTTTAGATTACTAAAACAACCCCAAAAATATCGCATTACCAGGATATCTCTTCATAACCAAAGGAAACTCACACTGGTATTAACAATTGCAACAGTTCAGAAAAGACAAAGTATAGTTTTGCAGAAATTTGTAGGAAAAAAATGTTAAGTTAAACCAACTGATGACTCGCACCTACTCTTTAACACCACCACAACTAAGGTTCCAGTGGACCCTTAAATATTTGTATTTTTGCTCCTTGCATCCTGCAGCTGTGACAAACAAATACCACTACAAGGGTCAATGTCACAGTCTGATTAAGAGTAATTCCAATAGTTCTATGATCATAACTTCCCAAACAAATCTAGAAAGCAAAGGAAAATCCTAACTTTCACTCAGCATTTCTATTAGATCACAAGCTATGCCCAATCCTGACAGCAAATTCCCACTGAATTTAAATTATCATACTTAAGTACTGGGCCCATACTGTAATCAGTAGCATGTCAGATGGAATCAGTTTTTCCAATCAGGTCATGACCAATAAAAAAAATTTTAAAAAAAAACAAAAGGAGAAAGGTGCTTCAGAATGTTTCAGTTACATAAAATACACCTTAGGTATATAAAGAGTAGTTGAAACAAAAGTAACGAGAAAGAGGGCTCAAAAATGTCTACACTGAGGAAACAGACAGAACAAAGCAACACACATGCACCAGCAGGTAAGAGAAGGGCTGGAAGAGAGCCAAATAATGTCTGCACATGCATCTGGGAAACACTTGGAAAACAGAAATGCACAGCATGAAAGCCAGTGCTGACAAGAAACTCTTGGGGAACTGACAAGCAGGTTGAAGAATTGTTCTGACTGGTAACTACAGGCAGAAAACTTACAAACTACTCCTGGAATTACACATGATGTCTCCAACTCCACCATAGTTGTGTATTTTTATTGTTTAGATCCTGACCATATCAAATACAATGGCTTCAGTGGCCTCTAAGCTTGATTTTGAGCTTTAACTAGTCAAAAGTTAGTCCAGGTCTTCATCAAATCAACCCTCATGGACAACAACCAAACTGAAATTAATACAATACTGCTCTCACAAATTTAAAAACAAAAACACTCCCCCTCCCAAAAAAACCCCAAACCAACAAAGAACCCCCAAAAAATCAAACCAAACCAAACAAAAAAACCCCTTGGATTTAACTCAGCTCAAAGACCATGCCCTCATAATTCGTGGTATCAGTCAAATGCGAATTATCAAGAGTCTTAAATATGACAGCCTGACAGATTAATTTGTATGCAAAAAAACCCTCTCCAAAAGTGCCCTCTCTAATGCTAAGCCGCCACAAGAATTTACAAGAGATTAATGACTTTGTACAGTGTTTACATTTAAAAATAAAGTTTTACTTATAGGGCAATCAACTTTTCACAGTGGTAAACTAGATCCAATGGTATGGAAAGGAGATCATATACTAGATATTATAGAAAGAGAGAAGTAGACTTTTCTGGTTTTTTTAGGGTTTTTTTTCCCTCCTTTTTCCTATCTTATTTCCCTCCATGCCTAAGTATCACTCAGGAATGTTTCCATCACTCTTATTTTTCCAGACCAAGTACCTATTCCTTCTAACCACTTGAATATTGTCCCCCACCCCTTGCTGAAAACTGCCCCTGCCTCAACTGAAAACAGAAATGCAAGTGTCACACACCACCTGTCTTAACAGATTACCATCTGCATATGTCATTCAGTCATTAGTTTTGGCTGGTGAATGCATCTGGTAATTGATATTTTTATTTTAAATAACAAAAAATTCCACCTCACCAAAGCTCCAAGCACTTCTACCGCCTCAAGCAATGGCAAGACTGTTTCAACAGCCCTTTTGTCACACCTTTGAATGACAGAAAAAAAATCTCTCATTAAACAAAAACTATGGCTTCCAAAGTTTACCATTTAACTGCCTTAGTACAACAGCAATCACCCAGCCTGCCTGAGATCATTGCTAGCTGCAGTCCAGATTTAATCCAGCTCTGCAAGCACCTAATGTAGAAGGACTACACTTCTGGAGAGCTGACTGTACAACAGCCCAGATGGAGCCTGGCTGATGGTCTCCTCAGGACAGCATTCCTGGAGTATGCAAGAGATAAAGGAGGAAAGTTTCCTAGATTCAGAGAAAGGGACAGAACCCATCTGCTAGGGAAAGTGCACTGACAGAGCCCAGAGGGACCTTCAATCCAGGGTATTACATAGCTTGTTTGCCTCTGGGTCAGTGTGAACACAAGACAGACATTTGTATATGTGCTTTATTATACCTTGAAGAGGCGATGGGAGCCAGGAGAGGAGGAATCTATTTGCTCAACACAGAGAAGTCAAAAGTGCATTTCCTAATTCCTAAAACTGAATAAGAAAATCAGCAGAAAATTACATCAGTAGGAACAACCAGCATGTCTAAATTATACCCTTTATTTTCTAAGAACTACGCACAAAGTACATCACACTGGAACGCACGTAGGCTGTAATTGTTTGCTTTATCAGGGTGTTGTCTTTAACACTCCTTGGCAACTTACTGCATTCTATTTCAGCTGAACATAATTCTTAATCTATCAGGATTTAGTTTTTGCTGAGACAAGCAAAAATCTCTCACACACAACAGAAATGGTGTTTCTTTTTTGAAATAAGAAAACCACAGAAAGATAAAAAGATACACAAAAATACTTTGGCATATTCGTACAGCAAGTACTAAGAAAAGCAAGCAAAATACAGCCTGTTGTACCATGGTAAATTGTTAGTCATCATTCTTTCCTCCAAGACTAATGGCCAAAAATAATTGCTAGTCCTGGCTGTACAGATTCTTATAGAAGGTAATGCATTTTGATCTGGGTTTGTCATGAGAAATCTGACTATCAGAAGGAAAAGATGAAGGAAAAAAAAACCACCCAACTTTTCTGACTCTTTTTACAATCTGCCTTTCTGGACTGCCCTATACTCTCTCCAAAACAATTCTTCCTTGCCTAACTTTCCTTCTCTTGTTCAACTAATTTCCTTGCCCAGTCATTCGAAGTTCCTTAGCTCATGCACTTGAAAGAGTTTTAAATAGGCATGATTCTGCTCAAAGGTTGCAACCCTTAATGCTCAACTTTGAAGGTTCAGCTAATTTGAAGCAGAAGTGGAGCAACCTCTGTAGAGTGAGCAAAGTCACAAAAGGTAAAGAGAGGAACAAAAACTCAGTATAATTTCATAAAATTACAAACATCACCACTTTTTATGGCCTCATTGCAGTTTGGCACCTTGCAGGACAAGCAGAAGAGATAATACTGAAGCTTGCAATATTTTAGTACTTTTTACAGTAGACTGCTTTAAAAAATCCAAAAGCACAAGAGCAGCTGCTCACTCTTCGCCATAGAGAAGTTCTGAGCTCAGAAGAGAGAAGAAAAAGCAGCTATCATTTCCTTTCTTCTGTCTTTTCATTTGCAACCTTGACAGGATTCTCATCAACCATCAACTGAACATGGCAGTATGCACCTGAGGACTAATGAGAATCAAAATTATGAGATGCAGTCCAGCAGCAGTGTGAACAAAGGATGATGTTTTCGAGGAAGAAAGGAAAAAAAAAGGAAAGCAAGAAGAATGAAAATACGGACTATCATGAAACATACCCAGAAATAAATGGAGTGGGACTTCCTTATAAAATGAGTACCACGTTATAAGCATTCCCAGTGTAACACTTGCTACAGGGTATTTGCCAATGAAAACAACAAACCAGATGCCTGCAACATCTGGACACCAAATAGACTGTATCTAAATGAGAAGTCAGTGGAACTTTTTCAACATAAATTAACATGCCACATAGCTAAAAAGGAATGTAGTGCCCAGCATAAATGCAGTCTCCTCATAGTGTACTTCCCTCATATTACAGTGAAAAGGGAGTCACAAACACCACACTTAGGTTTTTACACACAGGCATCTCACTGGTGTCAGGCATATGCTCTGACAAACCAGCTATGGGACACATTCACCTGCCAAACTACAGTATACAACCACGACATGAAGAAAAATTAAACACTGACTTTCTCAAGTTTAAGAAACCATTTATTTGAATTAAAGTTTGATCAAACCACTGATGTAACTTTTTCTGTAAACCAAGACTACTCTGGGTAGATTTCAACTGGTCTGCTGAGTGAAGGCTACTTCTACTCCCAGTTATTTGTCCCTCTACGAGAACACAAACCAGGGCTGCAGCTAATGGCCACATCTGTAGAAAAAGGCTGGGTAAGTTCATGCATCAGGGTGAAAGATTCACTTATAATTTAAAATTTGGACCACAAATCCCTAACCACATAATGGGCACAGATTACACATATTGGAAAAACATCTAATATCACCAAGGACCATAACAGAGGCTGTAGTTAAGGCAGAACACAAAGTCAGTACAAAGCGTGTACCTGTTCTGCACAGAAAATGACGATAGCTTTTCCTTTCTTAAGAAACATGCTGACTTTATACGGCAACTCTGACACCAGTTTTGAATACTGTTCAAAGCATAAAGTTCTCCGTAAGATCACCTATTCAGACTGCATCACCACTCTGATAACCCCTTATATCTCACCTGACTAGTTAATTTATCAGAAGTTTCTCCCTCACAGAAGCACCTTAGCTGAAGTTCACAAGGGCATTCCAGCACTGTGCAACCCACCGGATGCAACAAAACAAAAGCTGGCTTGTTTCTTTCTTCCTTTTTTTTTCCCAAACACTCTTTTGAGTGTCTGCAAGTTAGAGGACTATAATCTCTACATGCTTGAACAGATTCCTTACCAGGACCAACATATGAAATAAAACTTTGTATTCAAGAACACCTGAGTCTTCTGAATGAGATGGGATGCGAATACTTTACCAAAGATATACAATGACAAGCAGATTAGAAACCCTATCACTGCAGCAGGGAAGCAACATGTCACATTTGTCCTGAAAAGGAAACAATGTCCTCTTCAAACGTTCTTCCTTCTAAACCTAGAAGACCATGTTCAACAATCAGGCTCTGACAGTATTGACTGTAACCGCAGTGGAAACATCTGCTCTTCCAGCTAGAGATGTGAAACTTTTGAAACCTTTCACAGAGATTTACTTCAGCAGGAGTGGATTTCAAGTGCTTGCAATGCTTAAGGCAATGCAGAGATTCAGATGGCAAGCTGCTAATAATTTTGGGATTGGAGCTGAATATGATTTCTTTCAGCATATTTTCTCCTTCAAAGTAACCTCTCTAGACTTCAAACAGCCAAAAATCCTCTGTGAAAGCAAAAAGGTCAGCTGGCAGCAGTGTCTGCAAAGCTAAATTTAACTGAGATTTAGGAAAATGTAAAATGTTACAAGAAATGTTGTACTAGTGAAAACAGTTCATACAGAAACACCACCATGTTTCCTTTAGAACTACAAACTGAGACTGCAAAATAGCTAACAGAGATTTGTAGGATGTGCATTCCCCTATCCCATGACTGTTGAAAGCTGAAATTCCTCTATTTGGAGACCTTCTTTTCTGGCATCAGGAACACTGAGGACAATTTAAAGTAGATTAGACAGACTGAAGAGACTCTTGCAGAATTATCTTCATTTTCCATAGCTACACCACCATCTGACGAACACCAGCTGAGCATAATTTAACACACAATCTTAAGAGGGCTTACCCTTGTCAAGAGTAACAAATAACTGCCACCGTAAAAGCACAAGTTCTAAAGATGTCAGTGTGTTTCCAGGGCAAGGTGAACTATCACCTTTGAATTCTGGTCAAATTCAGTGCAAGAATCAACTGAACACCAGGTATCAACAGTAGCCTTTGCATCCCTAGACAAGAGCTAGGAGTACAGTGTTTCAAAGGTCTTCTAAAATCAGTACATGCCAGGAAATTCCTAGTTTTCCCTTCATTCTCTGATTAAGCTATACTTTCCCTGCATACAAGGATACATTTCTCACCAAGCCAAGGTGAGCAGAACCGCTAAAGAGTGCAGCGTAAGAAACTGCTTTCCCGAACACAAAGATCCCTCTATTTTCTCTCTCCTCACCAACTCCCAAAGATGATGATGAAAAAGAGTTTTCTAAACAATTTGTGTTCTGACATTTCATCATCTAAGTGAAGAACAAGCATGTTAGGGAAGCCTGTAGTCTGCACATTTGTTTGCTTACTCGCATCAGAAGCCCACTAAGATTGAAACCTACATCTGCCTTTGTTCATTTTCTGTAGCTCTATTAAACCACAGTCCAGAGCTCTCTCACAAGAGTGAAGCAGCTCTGGAGGCTACACTGGCTCAGAAAGCAAGAGCTGTGCAGCCTCACTTGTATTTCCACCCCTGCCTCTCCACAGACTACTAGAAATGTGGTTTCCAACAAGCTATCACGCTTCTCACTGCACAGACAAATGCAGTTTTGAACATTTTTAGATGTTGCATAAAACATCTTCGCATCTGGCATGTATTGTCACAGTATTTATAACCAGGTAAAACCAGAATACTTGACTTCCAGCAGGAGCAGTAAATAAGAACTGATGTTGCAAGTCAATGATTTTTGAGAAAAGTCTACTGGCACATACTCTTTCTCCTGAATAATTCCTCTTTCAGCCATGATTCTACACCTACTGAATTGTACCTAAATGGGCATCAAGCTACAGGAACTCTAAGAAGCTGTATTTAGGCATTGTAGCTTGAATGAATCACAGAGCAAAGGGAGAGGAAATACATAGTGTAGGACTGTGCGGGGACTGTTGTAGTGCAAAAAAGCAAGTGTACCACACACTAGTTGCAGAACTGTGAAAATCCAGACAGTTAGGGCAGTTCTTTCACATCAGATGAGTAGTTACAGTTTTGCAATATGACTGGCCAAACAGACAGGGGAAGTTAAAGACTGGGACACACATCCACCCACCCACACATACATATATCACAGCCTTAAAATTTAATTTGATAGCTTTGTTCATTTTTTTCTCTTTTACATTCTTCTACTAAGTTTTAGATGAGCCTATGCCAGGCAAAGCAGAGCAAAAAATGTTACATTTTGGAAAAGACACTTGCATAAACAAATCTTGTTTCACAGAAAAAGCTTGAGCAGATCTTCCATGTCTTTTGGGGTTCTGCTAGGCTTAAACTTCAGTGCTGGGTAATGTCAAACCATTAGCAGATCTATGCTTCCCAGAGGAATATAGAAAACAACATAGCCTCAGTTCTGAAAAGCAGATACTTAGTATAATTTCTGCCCTAACACAGTTAGGATTTCTGAAGTTCTGTATCTATAACAAAGATTATCGACAGAGCATAATGAATATTTCATTAACAGAGGTTTTATTGCAAACGTTTCTGAATGCAATAGCAAAAAATGATCTACATATCTACACTGCTATAGTCATAACAAACCTTTGAAAGAGTGGTATAAGTGTTTGCCTTTGAGAACATCTTGATGAATAAAAGAATTCTGACATTTCTGGTCCATTCAAAGAGGAAAATATTAAATCCCTGTAAGCCTTCTCCTCCTGAAAGACTTGCATTTGAAGACATGTCAACTTTATTCACTGAGAGCAAGTTCACTTTACAGAATAGTGATGTTGGAAAGGAAATAGATTAAATAGTTTAAAACCCCCAAAACTTAGCAGTACCTCAGATCCAGTCGTCTTTGACCTCTTTGCAGGAATTTCTTTAACCTATAAGAAAAGAGTGAGGGGGAAAAGCATATAAAGAATATTAGAGAGCAATACTCTATTCACATAACTACAGACAACCGTAGTTTGCAATGCAATTGAAACATTCCTTTTTGAGCATAAAGGCCTAAACTGTAACTTTTAAAAATAAGTACCTGCTTCTGTTTCACTGTGAAATTTTAACCTTTGAGACATTAACAGAGGAAGATAGAAAATATACAAGGATATATCCACTTTCTTTCAACTACTAAGAAATTTAAGCAGCAATTTAGGCTTATCATCAACAGATTGAAAACATAGTCATCCTTCTGTACAGTTGAAGGAGACAAAAAAAATCCAAAGTAAACAAAACCAGTATGAAAAACAAGGCTGAAGCTATCCATCATAAAGTAATGTCTACAAAGCTTAAATCAGGGGATGGAAAGGCTATAGCATACAACTCCTTAAGTTCTCCTCTTACAAAGAAGGCAAAATTAAGAGACCTTCACAACGACTTCCCTTCTTGCCCCACCCAGGTCCTCTATTGGGTGGAACACTATTTCCCTGCTCACACACCAAAATGAAAGTCTCTCCACATTGATCAGACATTGCTGTACGCTAATTTAATCTACTGAAAAATCACAAGATTATAACCCCCTCGTACAAATTTTAGATACAGGCACAGCAAGACCAACAGGGAACGTGTGATGAAAATGCCTATTGCTTTTCCAGCAACAGCATCCACTGAACAGGGCATCTTAGTAATGACACTCTGAATGACTTATCTCTTCCACTGACTCGCACTTGGGTCTGCTGATCAAAAAGGTTTCATTCATATTTTTAATCTCTCAGTTTTAACAATTCATGAGATTGGTTCATCAGTTCAGAAGTCTCCATATGAACATGGTAAAACTACTGACCTTTCACACCATTCATATCACCCATAGAGACTCAGCAACAGATCAAGAAAACAGCTAAAACCCTCCCAACCTGTTTGTGCAACAAGCACACCACGATAAGCAAACATAAGCCTAAACCGAAGACTGGCAGTTCTCCCACCAGTGACAGACAAAACAGGCATTTCATTATTGCTCTAACGAAGCCCCAGGGAGGGTGGCTAACAAGACGTGAAAGTGCTCAGCTGCACCTCACACACTGCCATTCTCCAAAGGTGTGATTACCACTTCTCTCTTGGGCATTACTGTTGCCTTCCAATTATAATGCTCCTTCTGGGAATTAAAGATGTACACCAAAAGTTACATGAGCACGTGCTGTACATCCACCACAAAGAAATGTACACTTTTAATTGCAGATATAGCAAAAAAGAGTAACCATAGAAAATTAATTCAAGCGCACATAAACACAAACCTTAAACACAGAGAATTATCACAAGGTACAATGAGGGTTCCTCCCACACTCAATCACTTGAGGACTTAAAGAGACACCTAGGCTTGTCTATACAGCAATCACTATGCTTCATTGCAAGCTACTGAACTCAGTAGAGAAAATTTGGTGGAGCTACTGTGTCTGTATTACGTAAGGAATCAGCCTGGGTCAGAGTAGTCCTTTCGGGCACTATACATTTCTCCCCTGTTTACCCACAAAAAAAAAAGCTTTTAAAACCTGCGTTTTTACCTCAAGAACGCCAATGAAATTGTTAGTATCTTGAAATTATGTTTCAAGGCATAAAGACATACCTCTTTAGATGAAGCAAACAGTGGAATGTCATGAAATGGGGAAATATATTTACCATCTGCATTCTCTGAAAGACAAAACAAAGTAGCATTGCAAACCTAATGATGTGCCATAAGATGCTGGTGTTGCTAAATACCATGCAATACAGAAATGTATATATGCTATAATTATGCATCAATTAAACTTTTCCTTAAGTTTAATTTCAAGTACTAAAAAAATAACCTACATGCACAACAAGAAATTTGATCATTTTAACAAGGATTCATTAGAATCAAATTTATTGCTTTAATATTCAACACTACACTTCTGACTAACTGGCAATACAAGCTGTGTAAAGATGAGAAGATCCTTTCATTCTCTTTTCATTAGCAATACACAACCCACAACCATTAACACAGAAAAAAAAACCCAAAGGAACCTTATTTCCATCAATGATAAATGAATTCACCCGGGTTTCGAGCAATGTTGCTAGAACAGTGTGGTTTCACTGTATTTCTAATAAACCGAGTTTCAGGAGCACAAAGAGCAAATCCCCCCAATGTAGTAGGCCAGAGTCTAATCAAAAGAGTAAGTGAGGGATGGGATAACTGCTCAAGGCCCTAGATACAACATACCAAACCCTGAAAGCAGCAGAAATTGATGTGGTTAATGGGGACCCAATGTGCATCTCAGCCTTGCTCTCACTCCAGAAAGAAACAAAATTCATTGGAGCGGACCCTTAAGTTTTTCAAACTACTCCACTGAATGCTTTCAATATACGAAAAGCCCAAGTACCGCACCAAAACAGTGCAAACACTAATTCAAATCCCAAGGAATTTCTCCTCTGCTAGCATCTCTATTCACAGTAAAGGAAAAAGCAGACAAGGAACCTCACTTCGCTTCGGACTTTACTTTGATCACCTCAGCAGAGAGGAGTAATTGCAGTTGACTGGCAACTCCTGGAAGCCTCCCAGATGCTCCCCCCAAACCAAGTTTAGTGCCAGGCTGTTTACTGCCGCTGAATGAAGTGCCTTTCTCTGGCGGAGCGGTGTGGCGGCTCCCCCACGACCAGGCCCAAGGACGCTGCGGCAGATGCTGCCAGCCCCGTACGCGCTGCCTCCGCTCCTCCCACACCCGCGGGCGTCAGAAGGCAGCGCTGCCCCTTCAGTGGGCCAGAACCGCGCGGGCCCTGGCACACCAACACACAGACGGCGCTGTTTCGGAAACCGCTGCCAGAGGGCTGCCCTGGTCACAGGGGCCAGGCCGGGCTGTCGCTCCGCAGAGGCTCCCGCGGCCGGGGCACGGCACCGGGGCTGCTCCGGGGCTGGGCAAGGGCCCGGCCGAGCCGCGGCCGAGCAGGCCCAGCGTCCCCTGCAAAAGCCGCGATCTCTGCAGGATCCGCCCTCACTCTCTGGAACAAACACCGCTCCCCCCTGCACCGGGGGAAGGCGCGGGGACGGCACCTCAGCGGGCCCGAGGAGCCCCCGCGGGAGCGGAAAGCGAGAGTGGGAGCGGAGAGCA
>WBMV01003598.1:1942938-2013287 GCA_013396655.1 Campylorhamphus procurvoides | reverse complement strand
CAGCCCCAGCCGCGCCGCCCGCAGCATGGCCGCGCCTCCCCTTCCTGCGGCCCGCGCCGCCGACACCCGCCTGACCCTGCCCCTGCTCCGCCTGCACCGGCCTCTGCCCCGGGTCCTCCGGCCTTGGCCTCTGCCCCTGCCCCAGTCCCGCCGGCCCCTGCCCTTGTCCCTGCCCCGGTCCCTCCGGCCCCTGTCCCCGCGGCACAGCGGCGGCGGGGGCGCCTGAGGCGGAGCAGCAGGCCATGTGGTGCCCGGCCTCCAGACAGGGCCCCACCGAGTAGAGAATAAAGCCCCCAGGTGAGGTGGCAGGTGACCCCCAGCGGGAGCCCTGTTTACCCACCACGGGCAGCCCCGCTGCAGCCAGGAGGGCTCGCCGCGGAGATGGAACCAGGCTTGTCTCGGGGGCGCCAAGCGAGGGGACAGGAGGCAAGGGGCAGAAACTGATGCACGGGAAATTCCACCTGAACGTGAGGAAGAACCTCTGTACTGTGCGGGTGACCGAGCACTGGAACAGGCTGCCCGGACAGGCTGTGGTGTCTCCCTCACTGGAGATGAATTCAAGAGCTGTCTAGACACAATCCTGTGCAATGTGTTTTCGGATGACCTTGCTTTGGCTGGCAGGTTGGAGCAGATGACCCACTGTGGTCCTTTCCAAACTGACCCATTCTGTGAGTTCCTGATAAGCGTGGATGCAAAACTGGGGGTGATGGTAGCAGGACTGCTATCCCTACCTGAGGCTCATGGCAGTGTGCCATGTACCCTGCTGCTCACTCGTTTGTTTGCTTCTTCTTGTCACACAGTTTTGAGTCACCCAAGCCAGGCTGTTTCTGTACCACTTATAGCCAGGCTATTGGTATGGGTTGCCAATGGCAGGTGAATTTTTTCATTGAACTGCTGATACTTAGATTAGATTCTCATCGGTATTCATGTTGCGCTGGTTTTGAAGGTTAATACTTCTACATGTGATCTGATTTCCCTGTATTCCCTTTTCCTTGAGGACAATTTCAAATTAATTTCCTCTGTCAGTAAGGGTGATATTTCTTAGAGTGCTCCTTATTGGTGGATTTTTAAAAAATTCCTGAAAAGAGGCAGATACCACAATTTGCACTTCATTGATGGAGAAACTGAGGCAGAACAACTTTCATTTCGTCATCACTCTTAATTCCCAAGCTAATTACCTTCTGTATTCGTTTTTAAAGGTAGTATATATTAGCTTTGAATTTTAACTGTAATTTGAATTATCCTGAAAGCTTTCTGCAGGATAGCTCCATGTTACCCTTATTATTTTATGCAGTATTTTAAAAGTTATTGGGAATTACTTATTTGCAGCATAAAGGCCAAGTCAGTCTCTTCCATCAGACTTAAATAGCATGTGACTACTTCTTCCCATTATTTCTTCTGTCTACTACCTAGATCAGGCTTCAGAAGAGTCAGGATTTGTATGTTCAGTAAGGACACAGAATTAGTTCCCACCTAGAGCAGGAGATTTTCATGATGGTCTCAGTCACTGTTTCCCCCTTTTACTCCACAGAAATGTGTTAGTTGCTGCTCTGGATCTTTAAGAGAGCTGTATTCTAGTGTGTGGATTTTCCATTACAAGAAGGCTCGAGGTAAAAAAGAGAGCTATGATCTTTTCTGATTTCTGCCACTGCTTGCTGTATTTGTGACAACAGACTTACCTCCAGGCTATTTTGCAGGCCCATTGCCCACTTCTGTAGCAGCTGCAAAATAGTAGTTCATGTTTCACGAGAGGAGTTGCCATCTTTCTTCACTGAGTTCATCAAATGCAAGGCTGTAAGGAGTAATCCCCTCCACTGGACATGTAGGGGTGAAATTCTTCACACAATCATGGAATTGCCTGGGTTGGAAGGGACCTTAAACACCATCTTGTTCCAAGATCTTTCACCAGACTGGGTTGCTCAGAGCTCCATCCAACCTGGTCTTGAACACTTTCAGAGACGGAGCATCCACAGCTTCTCTGGGCGGCCTGTTCCAGTGCCTCAGCACCCTCACAGGAAAGACCTTCTTCCTAATATCTAATCTAAACCTACTCAAATCTTTGAGTTTCTCCTGTCCTGTCACTACATGCACTTCTAAAATGTCCCATCCCGTATTTCTTGTAGCCTCCCTTCAGGTACTGGAAGATCTGTGAAGTTACTAATTTTTTAAGTTTGTCAAGAGGGCAAATAATCTGTTTTTCATATGGAATAATTAAAAAAGGAAAAACCTAGATTTTTTTTCTATTATAATAAAATCTATTATTATGTGCTTTCTTTGAGTTGGCCTGCTGCTGAAATGGGCAAGGTTAAAAGGAAACATGTTCCATAGCCCTAGCCTTCTGCCCCTGCTTAGTTCTGAGGAATCTGGATTTTATTTATGGAAGGTCAGAGCCTTTGAAAATCACTTACTGAGCACACACACAGTATTTTTACACCTAAGAAGCTAACAGTTGGGTACAAGGTTTTTCTAGTAGGAGCCCGATACATACTTATTTCCCTGTATAAGCTTAAAAGTGAAATACATTGCAATGGCCAGGAGTCCCTATAAGATGCACAAAGTCTGAGTGTAGAGTTCGCCATTGCCTTGTGTTATGAACATGGTCTTACTTAAAGCTCTCTCATCTGTAATGGGAAATCAGCTGTGAAGCACTTAGAATTTATGAAATAAAACCGAGTTTCTGTGCAGGCACTATTTAGATGCATAAATTGATGCCATCATGTTACCTAGCAGGGGTAGATGATACAGCAGAAAACCACACAGAAACCCTATTTATGCTGCCAGAGCACAGAACATGACGTTTTAGGACTCGGGGGTATCCAAAATTTTCCTAGTACTGCAGAAATAATAATGCTTCAAGTAGGTTTGACTGTATTTTTCAGTATTGTGCATTGTATTACACAGAATATGGCAGAAGTACACACACAGCTCCTCAAGTCATATTTGGGTAAGACCAGCTTCCTGGTTCGAATAAATTTACCTAACGTCCTTGAATCTTTGAAACAGATGAATATTTTGGTTCCAGTATTTACCTTAAGCAAATTCTTCTGAACTACCAAGTCTTTTACTACCAAGGGATTTTTTCACATTCGTTCCCAAGCATTTTACATCCAGCTCCTTGTAGTACCATTCCAATTGGGCCAGCAAAAGGCATTTATAGGGCTGATCCCATTTTATGACCTTGAAACAGCTCTCACTGAAAAACAGTGAAAACATTGCTATTTATTTCAATGGAATTAGAACCAGGTCCTTAAGATTTAAGTAGGACTTACATGGTACTTGGGTTTTATGCTTACCCTCTGCACAGGGGTGAATCTCATTCCAGCAAAATGCCACTGGAGTATAGCAAAAACTCTGCAGCAATATAATCATCTAAGCCTGAAGGACATCCTTACTTTAAATGTTTATACTCTGCAGTGTACATTTACATTTATTTTAGATAATTTTTATATACACCTGTATATATTTAAAAATTAACATTTTGCCCATGAAAATGATTTGCAAATTAAATGCAGAAAACATTATCTATATTATAATTTAAAGACACCCATCCTCCTGAATGAAAATAATTTTCATCCTTTCAGCTAACAAGGCTTTGAAGAATTTCATTAGTACCACTATGTGCTATTTCAGTGCGTTTGCTCTTGACTGGTGATCACATCGTTATCATTAAATTTTACTTTAATAGAATTTCTATCTCCATGGCTTATAAGACCATTAATCTGAAGGAATCAATTCCTGCCAGCCTCCTGTTTTGCTGCTGTGTATGTACAAAAGGCCAGCAGTCATGGATAGCCATCCTCTCAGTCCAGCTCCAGCCGCCCCAGTGGAACAGGTCGTTGCCTGCACTTGCCTGCCAGTGTTCACTTGTTTGACCATCACCATTTCACTAAATGCCAATGGATCAGCTCGAACCTGTCCTCCCTGGATCAGACCAAGTCAAGCAATGCTAGCTGAGGCTGTTTAGAGACACTGGGCTGAGTCAGTCAGGCTGGTTTTCAGCCAAAGCCAGTTAAGGAGCATGAACAATTCCTCGGGCAGATCTGTGCACTGGTAGTTTGCAGCAGGAAGAGGATGATTAATTGTGGGAGTCAGTAACCTTTCATTGGCACAGTTGGATTTGGGAGAGGACATCTACAGAGGATGTCTTAAGTGCAGCCTACTCACATATTTGCATTTTGCTCATTAATGAATGTTTGATGGCAACAAAACACTACATCATCTTGCTAAAAGGAATTATTATACAATTAGATTTTTCAGATTGTGTTAATTTCCATCTCAATATGAATAAAAACAGAGGCTCCTATCCCAAAGAAACTAAGTACCTTTGGTCAGATTGTGAGCCCTTTGTTTGTAGCAGTGAATTCACTTCAGTAACCGGATGGCTTTAAAGAGACTGTTCTCTGTATTTATGCAAAATTCAGATTTACATTACTATGTATAGGAAGATGTCAATTTTACACCCTGTTTTTTTCTGAATAAATTGTTTATCTGAGGTGTTAGTTTCTTTTCTAACTATGCTTTTTGTTAGACTCCCTGTAATGTATGTTAGGATTCGCTTGCCAGACTTGGCTTCTCTGGACCTCTGCCTAGAAAGTGATTTGGCTATCAAGATGCCAGGACACTGTGGCTGAGTCATGTTTTGGAGGATATGACCATTTCTTCCCTCAGAGGCATCTGTACTGAGTTAGTTTTAAGCTCTGTGAACCAGGGATTTCCAGCCTACACTAACTCCCATAAAAACTTGTTTATGAGTGCGAACTAAAACTTAATTTTTTAAGACTCTTAACTTTGTTAATTCAAGACAACTTCCCCATCACAAAACAGAAATCACCAAATAGTATTCTTTCCCGTTCGTTCTTTCATTCATTCTTTAACATATGTGCACAAACACAGAGAGGAAAAAAAAAAAAGGCTCCAGTTCATGATATAAAATTACTGTCTAGAAATATGAAGTTTTACTGTGAAGCTGCAAACTTATAATCATTCAAAATAGGAACCTAAAAGGAAAATCATGCCTATTGTTCGGGATAGTCCTTTTTTAGGCTCCATTCCTTTCTTGATTTGCGAATTGCCAGACATAAGTTTCTCAAAGATTCCCAGAGAAAATATTTCACCTTTGGTAATTAATACCCCCCCCCCCCCATTTGACATTGAAACATAACAATAATGAAGATTCATCTTCCTGTTTTACCTGTGCCTTGCCTGCTTGCTTGTCTTTCCTCATTAGCTTTGATATTGCAGTGCCATCTACTTGATCAACAGAGTCAGGTTATTTTCCTTAGAAAATAACTATGCAGCTGTAACTCTGAAAAAATCAAAGGGCCGCTCAGTTTCCTAGCAAGTTCCCTCTCCTTTCTAACCTCCTAGCCCTTTCAAAGCAGCATTGCCCTTAGATGTCTGCTTCTGGGAGCTGGCCCAGCTCCGACACTGCTTCACAGACCTACACAAAGCCCAGCTGGATAGTGACGGATCCACAGGCACTGCGAGGACAATTTGAGCCCTGCCGACCCTTCTCTCAGCATCCCTTCTCCTTTCTGGCAGGTGTTGTGATTTGAGAGACGGGTTACCCTCTGTAGGCCGAAAACACATCAGCCTTTTGTATGTGTAAACTGGAGCAGAGGCTTTGTTTGGAGTAAGAAAGCATCACAGCAGTTGGAGGAGATAGATTGCATAGCTTGAAAGGTTGAGCCATCCCTTCCTAGAAATCTGCAGCCTACCCTGCGCCCCAGCAGGCATGTACTTTATGAATTTTTCCTACAAATATTTAGACAAGAAATACTGTAGACAGGGCTAAAAGAAATTATCACTGTGCACTTACTTCTAAAGACCTGTTTCTCTACAGGAATCACCAGTCTGGCAAGATCAACAGTAAGAGTGAAGGTGAGACTGCCACACCAAATAACTTTTCACCTGCAAGACAGGCTTTTTTCTCTTTTTGTACTATTGAAAGGTGTTTGAAGGTTTTTTTCTGTGTATATTTCAAAGTAATTTTGATTCATTCATTGTAAAAAATCAGTGTGTAGACTCCAGTCTTACCTGTCCTTAAGCCTTCTCTTTTTATTGCTTTTATCCCCACCTGTCACTCTTTTCTTATCTTACCACTATGGTTGCAAACAGGTAGGGTGTATGTACCAGCAACTTTCCAGTGCTCAAAGTCCTCTGTGGGCCTTACACATGATTGTTCTTATCAAAGCTTCAACCTTTTGTCCCTCAGGAGACATCTTTGCTATGACTCATGCAGAGTGATAAGAGGTACAGGCTTGCTTTTATATGCACTTAGGCTCCTCTGTATAGAGGCAGACAGCCATAGAGACATCTGTGCTCGTTGCTGTTGTGCTCCACCTATGGGGAGGGTAGGACAGTTTTCTGCAACAGTTCCATGGTACCTTTCTGCTTCTTCACTGCCTCTTAAATGTCATCTCTTTACATGGGCAAAACTGGCACTGGCTGGTGAAGTCACCCTGCAGCTGTGGATTGAGACTGTCTTCTCGCTTGGTGGTTGTGCTGGCCATTGCAGTGAACAAACTTGAAAATGCCAGTCTGGTGTCATTGCCACAGGACTCCAGCAGTGGTCTGTGCCTCCATTCTAAGGGAACAGGCACTATAGGCAACCCACACAAGCATTTTTCATGTATCCTCTGGGATACTAAGTTATAAGGAAATATTCTGTAACAGCTGTGAGGCATTACAATAAGACAAATAAGTGTTTGCTTACTTAATAGGTCATCAGTCTTGATGGCGCTTCTGGTGCATTTATAGCTCAGGACTGAGATAAAGGTTAGCACTGACCGTGCAACAATAATCTCTTATATGTGTGTAGTACAGTTGCTTGGGAACATAATGCCAATATTTTCTGTATTGACACCGGCACCTGTTCTTCTCTTAAGCAGGGTGGCTTCCGTGCAAATAACTCCTATGCAAGTACTCACATCAACTGGATTCCAGTTTGCTTTGTAGAATTAAATGAGTTATTAAAGAGATTTTCACATTAATTGTGAAAAGAGCATTTTGTCCACGTAGATGTCAAATATTCGTTCTTTTCTTATGGATTACTGACTTTGATACTGCTTGCCCATCCATTGTCACTGGGGCCAGAAGAGAGCAGGAATAATTTGAAATTGGCAGAAGGTTGTTCGTACTATTATGAGTGGCAGCTGAAGTCAAGTATTTCACATGCAGTTCTGGCTGTGCTTTCTGTGACATTTTGTTATAGTCCAAATAAAGTTTAGTAAACAGTGATGAGAGTTTATAGGGGTATCTCGTTCAAATGTACATCTGGGTTTTTTTTATATATTTCTGCTGCTGACTGCACAGGCACAGTCCACTAGTGTAAAAACAATGATGGGATTTAACATGACAATGGATAAACCAGGTTGTGTCTCAAACCTCCTTCCCTCCAGAGGGGATAGGGATGCCACTGGTCCTGAACATGTCCCTCTCATTTGGAGCATTACAGAAGACATGCTATTTTCCATGCTGAGTAGCACAGAGAAGGTATTTTGAATCTGCAGAAAGTACTTAGGTACATTTCTAAACTGTTGTAAGCCTGCTCTGGGCTCCTGGCTGCCTCCAAAATAATGCTGCTGTCTGAAGCCAGGTAAACCATTGCAAGTGCAGCAAACTACATCTGGCTTTTCCCATAACAATTCCCTTGCTGAATGAACACATACTTTTCACACCCTGTGACTGAGCTGAGGAGGAAGAGGAAGACAACTTTTGCATGTGGGCAGGTTGCTGTCGTAAATAAACACCTGAGCAAACTTTACTATATCCTAGCTTGGCTGTAACTCTATATACGTGGCAGAGCCTACAAAGCCAAGCATTTTATAAAGTTTGTTCTTCCACCTCCACCTGGCCAAAATACATTCCCCAGTTCTCCCCCAAACCATCTTAATTTAAATAAATACAATGAAATCTCATATAAACGCTGGGACCTGTGTCTTCTGAAAAGCATAATACTCTAAGATCCTGGTGGAGGGAGATACCTCTGGGTAACTCTGGCTTAAGCAACCATCAGCCCTACCCTCAGCTGCTCACATCCCTGCGTCATCCCTGTCTCAAGCTGCCACAACTGCTTTCGTAGCTGGGTGATGAACTAATCAGTAGCACAGATCCAGATGGAAAATAGCCCAGGGAAAAGGGGCGAGGAAGGGAGTTTTCTGCCAGATCAGTTCCTCCATCTCATCTCGAATGCGTGTGTTTACACCCTGCAGCAAGAATGGGAACAAAATCATCTTGGGAAGGGGGGCGGTCAGGGTGGTGATTGTTTAAACCAGTTTTACCACTTGCGATCAATGCCAAGCCATTGCTTCAAAAAAAAAAAGCTCCTCCCAAAGTCCCCAGCGTAAGGAAAGGGGGTGGTTGATTTTCCTCAACTCGCATCGTAATCTGTGTACTACTTGTTGCTACGGCTTTGATGCTTGTCACAAGTGTGTCACCAGTCTGTCCCTGCTTACGCCTCTCCCTGCTGTCACCACTGCTCTGCCTTTCAAGGAACTTTTGTGGTCTGAATTGCAGAATAAAGAGTTTCTTAGGAAATATCAAGGAGGGGGTAAGACGTAACACATGAATTGCCTGTGTAATGTGTGACTTCTCTGTGTGAGCACAAAGTCTTCCCAGTATTCCCCTCTCCACTTTATTCCTCTGCCAGCCTGTGTTTGAGCTGGACACTTTGTGCAGCACTGGCACAGTGCTGCAACTTGACGTAGTAAATTGCTTAACAGCTTCATAACCTTTTCCTTTCACTACTGGGCAGAAATGCAGGTCTTTGATCAGGGGGTTGCATCACAGGACCGGCTTTGTAAAGAAAAATAAAAGTTGGAAATGAGGTTACACTACTATGTTTCCTCCCCACTTGTTTTTTTACTAGACAGTCCTTCAGGGACACAGCGTGGCAGTGCTAAAGCCGTGCACTCTGCCAGCGTGTGTCAAAGGGACATTGATTTGTCCCCTGGCAGATGCTGTGGCAATGTCTGTGCGTGAGATTGACACCGATTAGGCTGCACCACGGGGCTCCCACCAGGCATTTCCTGTGGCAGCAAGGGCCACAGGGTTGGGTATCACAGCAGCAGCAGTGATTGCTACTGATGGTTGTTGGGGCTCTTCCCAGGATAAGTCCGGTCCAAGCCTAGATGCCAGCAACTCCTGCTGTTTTGACATGAGCTTGATTAGACTGACGCTGCAGAGGATCACTAGACAGTACATGTGTGCCAGAGGCCACTGCTAACAGGATAATAAGATCTCTGCCGGGACTGATCCAGAGGTATGATGAGCAGGTGTTTTGGTGTCCACTTCCTTGGCCATCAGAGAACGGTGGTTTGTTGTAGCAACCTTCACACGTCCTTGGCAGGCTTTCGCCTTGCCTTTGGACTCCCTGTGCACAGTGTAAAGCAGGACAGAGCCTGGTTTGAGACAAGTGTCAGCTCCACACTGCTTCCCACCTCCCGCAGGGGCTTTCGTCTCCTTCTCAGCCCTTTTCTTCATTGTCCTGGGGGATTGGTTTCCTTTCAAACCTGTAGATCCGGAGTTTCCAGCCCAAAAGCTACACCTCAGTGAGATCGGGGAACTGGCCGATGCAACTCGATCCGTGAGGAGCTGGAGTCCTGACCGTGCTGCCGGGTTGGGCACTAGCCCAGGAGAAGGAGTGAGGGTCAAAAGGGCGGCTGGTCTCCCGTTCCCATTTGTCGTGCCCTGTGCTCCCCGCTGGCCGGCAGCGCAGGGAGGGAAGGGGTCCGGGGAGAGCGGGGCACTGCCTGCCGCACTCGGTCATCTCCCTGCTGGAAAAGCCAGGCGAATGCAATTCCCGGTTCGGTGAGCGGCGCCCAGGGCGCTGCAGAAGGAAAGGGCTGGGATGGGATGGGTGGCTGCGGCTGGGGCTGGCCCTGACGGCGGCCCCGGCGGGCGTGCTTGCACACAGGGCAGGTGAATGAATGCAAACACTGCCCGGGGCGTCAGCTTCCCGGGGGTGGAGCTGCTCCGCACAGGTGGCAGGGCTGCGCCCGGGGCCCTGCGGAGCCCTGCTCCAAAACCCAGCCCAAAGCAACCAGCCCTCACCTGGGCAGCGAGGTCACCTCCCCGGGGATCGAGCTGCTGCCCACCCCACCACCACCACCACCAAGCGAGGCTGTCCGTGGTGAGCATGGACTGTCCGGGGAAGGAAGGCGTGGGGGCAAAGAAGAGGAATTTGGCCCTCCTGAGGAGCAAGCTGTACACTGGGGAGAGGAGGAGGACGGAGCCCGTGGTGGAGAGCACCCCCAGCGCCGGGGACCATGGCACCTTGAGGAGGAGTCAGTCCGACAGGACAGAGTACAGCCAGAAGTTACAAGGTACTGGGGAGCTCGTTTTGTGCTCTGCTGCTAGGCATGCTCTGAGCTGGGGCGCGATCATCGCGCCATCCAGGATGCAGCCTTGACATATACATATATAGAAGGGACTGGCCATCTCTGCCTCCATGCACTCACAGCAGAATGAGCAATGGGCCCCCTCACTCGTGCCCCCCACCTCCAGGGTGTGAAATGTTTCCTCTAACTTTTTCTAAATTATGTTGTGCAGACAGGACACAAAATATAACCAAAGGTTTTGGTGAGTTCCTGCAAAATCCATATGCAACAAGGATCTTTCTCGTTCATGACCAGAATGTATTTGCTATACAAACAATAATGGGAAAAAGGATGGCTCTGTCCTACCTGGTTTTCACTGTTGTATCAAGTGGGGTTTATACCGAGTCATTAGAAGCATCAAGGGCATTTTTTTTCTCAGTGAAAAATACCATGATCTATAATGTGTTTATCTGTTCCACAGATTGTACAAGCCTGAACTAAGTATGTCCAAATACATGTTTGGATGGATGTAGTGATTCAAATTATACCATTATGGAGAGGGTGTCTTTTCAAATAACCAGATTGCATCTGGACCACAAATTGTAGTAAAGTATGCCAGTATTGGGCTTGTCAATCAAAAATTAAATGTGATGTCACAAATTGAAGAAAAGCATGAAGAATGGAAATGGGTATTTCTGGAAGTGCATTTGAACACCCAACTGTGAGTTTCCAGGGTCTTGATTGACAGAGTCCCATCACAAAGCAGGATTTGAGTATTATTATACTGTAAGTGTGTATTACTAATAGTGACATAACTACCTAGTGACAGTCCCTCTAATGACTATAATCCTTTATGGGCAAATAAAATACAAAAATACTTTGGATTGCTGAATTGTGGTTTTGATGCACTTAATTAGGAAGTAGCATTGCTTCAGAGAGACAATAAAACCAGAAAATAAAATAATAAGCCTGAAAATAATAGGTTTTCTATAGGGGCTGCGTACGCTGAGAACAACAGAGCTGTTCATCAATTATGCTGTTCCCTCCTCGTGATAGCTAATCAATGACAAGATGAAAAATATTCACTTAAGTCTGGCCTATGCTTCAGGGTTCGGGCAGGGGTGTTTCAGGGCACAAGCATGGATCACTATGGTTGAGCAGGCAAGCTCCTGGCACACATCCCACCAAAACAGCAGTTTTTACCTCCTGAATGGGGTTGCCCAGGTGAGGTCAAGGTTATCAGAGTAGTATCCAGCAAAAACTCTTGAGATATCCCTGTCCCATGATGGCCATATTCATGCCATGAATGTCCTCCTGTTTAAAATCTGAAGTGAAGGAGACGGGGACGCCTGGGAAGCCATGGCAGAATGTGAGGTTATGTTTATGGCAGCAGTCCAAGGAGATGGTAAATCCAGCTTTACAGCTCCTGCCACTAGCTGAGACTGCCGCGGCCACATATTGCAAAGCACCGGTCCTGTATGAGCCCACTCTGCTTGCTTCCTTTTGTTCAAGAAAAATGGTGATGGGTTAACAAGGTACCTGCAGGCTTTATATTGGATTAAAGGTTGCCTGTCCTCAGGGTACAAATACAAAGGCTGTAGAAATTCCTATAAAGTATATTTACACTCGCTATAGAAAGAAATGCAGCTGTGTGCCAAGGACTGACCTGGATCAAATTTTCCTGATCTAGATGTGCCTAAATCTGATAAGGATCCCGGATCCCGGACCTAATGTGCTGCCTGCCAGTGCTGACGATGTACTATGATCCTAAACTTTATGCTCTTCATTTTTCTCACTAGATTTTGGATGAGAAGTGAGGCACAAAGCTTTTGAGTCTTCCATTCTTGTTAAGAAAACCCAACAGCTCTGTTGGCGACAGGTGGTCTGTTGTGTATCACCAAGTCGGGACTTTCTGATCACTGTAGAATGGTAAATGCTTTGCAAAAAGATACAAATGTTAATTTGCACTTTCTTCCCATACGAATTGCAGGAAGAGCTCTGTGTTTAGTTACCCCTCCTTCCTATAGTCTCCTGTTAATGTTTTCTTAACACATAGTCTGCAGAGCTGGGGTAGGTATTAGCACAGACAAGGAAGTGTAAGAGAGAGGGATACCACAGCAGCAGATCCTGCAGAAGGGAATTTCCTGTGAGTGAGGCAGGTTTCCACAGCTAAAAGTCAGGGGCTGCAGGACCCCTATCTCTGCTAGTGACAGGCAGCCTGGGCAGAGCATGGGGACCAAGGTGTCTTTACACACCCCAGTGCCTACATCAGTACATTTGTGCAAGGTGAAGCATGGGCAAGACATCTCTCAAGGGCTCTTCCAGCCCTCTGCGTGTTTTAAATGGTTCCCTGAGTAGGAACCAGACTGTTGCCCTCCACAACCATTTTCAGTAGCTCTGAAGTATATGTTCAAAGTCCTGCATAGTGTGTTGGAAACATAGGTCCCCAAATAAAAGCCTTTAAACAAACCAGCCAAACAAACAAAAAAGAGAGCAAGAAGTCAGACATAAAAACACCCAAGAATTCATTTTCTGACCTTGAATTTCACTGAAGTATTGCTTTTTTATACAGAATCCAAAATGTTTTCTACAAAGAGTGAGAAAGAGCGTACCACCCAGATCTCCAGGGTAATCCAGGTGGTTTTCTCTGTCAGTCTACAAACATGAACACAATAGCATTGTCAAAGGTGAAAACTTCTGTGTTTTTCACTTTGAAATTAAGGAATCATTAAAACACAAGGAAGCATTTTCAATGGGTAATTATTATACTAGATACATGTATTCAATACCTTATCTGGTGTGAATGGCCATGCAACACCTCCTGACTTTACTCTTTTAAAAAAGGAAATAACATGCAAAGTAACTATTATATTCTCACGGAGCTTGGCAAGCATTAGTGCCTCTACTTCAGCTCATCCTGTGAGATAACCAAAAGCCTGCAGCCCCATTTTAGATAGAGGAAAATAAGCTGATTGCTATCAAATGTCAGGTTCATGATATAACCATGCAGTCATTTAGAACTCAGGCTGTAGTTGCATTTTTAGGTGAGTCCAGGAATACAGGAATACTTTTTCTTTTCTTCCATCAACTGGACAGAAGCATCACTTTTGTGAAGAGGGAAGAATGAGCCTAAGAAAGATATATTCGCTAGCATTTGTGGTGGATGCAGAAATAATATCAAGGGTCTTTATAGAAGCTAAGACTGAGCTCCTGTGACATTTCTATGCACTGCTCTGCTCTACATTCACTAGAAAATTCTGCACATACATCTTTTCAAGAGGAATGAGGGACTAGCTGGTCTCCATAAGCAGTGGCACAAAGTGGTAGCAGCTCTATTTTCAAATGTATTATCTATAGCTGTTTAGCTGGTAGGAGTTGCTCTCTTTTCTGCAGTGAAAATCCATCATCAGCAGGTTTAGAAGTAGCTATATTAATATTTATGTATTGTATTAATGTTGAGATCAGTCTTTGAATTAACCTAAAGCTTCCAGTCTGTGAGTACCTATGTATTTTGGTAAAAGGGTTTTGCTTGATGTAGTTATTGGCACATAAACGTTTGCAAGATCAGGGCAGATTAACGTATGATGTGTCATGCGGATAGATGCTATTAACCAAAAAGGGCAGACCATGAAGAGGAATTTAAAGCATAGTTCACTGTCTGTTAGGTTTTGGACAGATTGCTGTTTTTTGCTAATAGTCATATGCCAAACTTGTGCTTGCTGTGAAAAATGAACCGTAGAAAATGGTGGGTTTCTTGAAGGAATCAGAGATCACATTTGCAGTATTCAGCAAGACAATGCATGCCTCAAAAATACTCTTTGACTTACAAATTATTACATATTAACTCTTTTATAACTTTAGCTGTGAATGGGTCAATTGCCCTGGTAAATGATTTACACACATTTCAATTTAAAATGTATTAGTGACATACCTGTAATAGATAGTGATTCAAATCACACAGCTATTGTAGTATATCGCCTCAGAGCTTGTATCTGAACCCAGAATACCATGTGTTTTCTGTGTCTAACGTAGTTATGAGAACTAAACATCAGAAATTACACAGAAACCTGTGAAACAACATAAATTCCTAAACAGCTGCTATCCCTTGGCATACAAAAGCCCAGTCAGAGGCAACTCGTCCCCCTTTGCTCCATCTCAAGCCGGGCACCTTTCTCCTTCCGGCATGGGCTGCCCATTCACTCAGTCTCGTACCTCCCACTAGGAGTAAAGATCCTCTGTGCCTCTTCCCACTTCCTTATTTGCTTTGTGCTGTACTTACTGATTAAATTTCTATGGGCTACAATGCAGACAATATATTTCACTGCAAAATGAAGTAATCTTTGTAGCAGCTGGTTTGCTAAAGTACAGTAAGGCGTAAAAGTTCACATTATTTCCTGAAGTGCAGGAGATTGCTCTATGAAAATACCCCCTTGTGCCCTGTGATGAGAAGTCACAATCTAACAAATACTTTTTTTTTCTTCCATGTAAATTTAAGCTCAGAGGATCTAATTCTGCTAACTTGCTCTGCAATAAAACTGGAGTTATGCCTTTAACTTATTGCAGGGGCAGTCAGGCTGGGAAACGAGCTCCTGTTTTCAGAGCAGAATCCATTTTGTGCTGCTGTGTTTGCATAGCACTCAGCACAACCAAATCCTGCTGTGTGGCTGAGGACTCTTAGGGGCTACCAGAGCATAACTAGTAACAGCAGCTGGGGTAAAGGAGTGAAGACTAGGATCCAAGGAGGTTTACAGATCCTCCTCTGACCGTATTAGCAAATATTATATTAATTGGGATACTTTGCATTGTGGGCCACACAGCTCACAGTCTGTACAGCTGATCTGTGCCAAATCTTGAGATGTGTGTGTCCCAGGGGAAGAGGTTCAGGTACAAGCCCTTCCTCAGTTCTTACTTTATTAACATACTAGCTCAGTGCCACAGGAGTGGTATATTTATACCAGCATATGACACACTGGAAAGGTTTATTTGTAAGTATTGGTGCTAACAATGAGGGCATTCTTCTGTCACCTGATGATAAGCTTTCTTCCCTTCCACTGCGGTCACATGGGAGCTCTCTGTAGTCCTGTCAGCACACACATAATTAAAGCGGTCTGCTGTCAAGGAATTGAAGAAAGAACCTGCGCATTGAATGTAAATATTTTCTGTACCTTACAGAACAGAAAAATGATCAAAGATCAAATGACCTAATTGCAAGGAAGTCTCTGATGCAGATATTAAAAGCAAACCTGTTGCCCAGGAATATGCGTGCAAGGTCATTCTGGTCCTGCAGTGCTCTCCTCCTGGGTTCAGGAGAGGGACTTTTTGCATGTATAGCCCACAGCCTGTGCACAACAAACCCGTTTCTGAACAATGCTGCTGTTACGTGCCTCTCTGAATAAAAGAGAAAAAATGTTTTCCACAAACCCCTCCCAATCCTTTCCTATTTCAATGCCAGTCTTGGAGTTCAGCAGTCTGATTTGCACCATCTTTGCACCCTATTGTTGCACTGTAACAACTCTGGTGCAAAACTGTAAGGAGGTCCCTTATGAAGTGGTCCCTCACTCAGGGAGTGGCATCTGGAGTAAAACTCCTGTGTGTTAGCTCGTGTGATGCATTTCTTTTGTACACAGTGGGACACTCCGTCCTTCAAGGCTGCTTGTCCTATTTCAGGCTCCCTCACTTCCAAGGATCCCAGTGTCCCTGTGCCCCGTGGCCTTCCCAGCACCTACAGCAGAAGCAGGGGTGTAGAGGGCAGAGCTGGAGAGGTGGTGTGAGGAGGGAGAGGAAAGCTGCCACCGCAGCAGTCTCTAAACTTGGCTGCCTGCATTTCATTCTCAAATCCAACTGATAAAAGTTGGTGTACATTCCCATGTGTTATAGCTAGGTTATCTGAGGACTTGCTTTCACAGAGGAATAATTTTATCTGGGGTGATACGAGGCCCATGTTTCACATGTGAAAACACAGTTATGCTGTAATTTATTTGTTATACCTTGATAACTTACGCCGTCACTGCTCCCTTGTGCCAGGGAAAATCCCCATATCCATACAGTGCGAGTATGGCATTCTCCAAATGCTGCTTAAGTAATGGAAAGGCCTGTTGCTCACTCCATGCATGGAATCACTGTACTAATTCCTGTATTCTGTGCCAGTACTTTGGTGCCATGTGGGAAGCATTCGATGAGGAGAAACCTGTGTCCCCTCCCCAGGGTGGATGTAATACCCAAACAGAGCATCTTACCTGGAAGGATGGATAGAGGAGACCTCTCGGAGCTGCTCACTCTCTAGGTGTGAAAACTAGGGAAATTTGCATGCATAGGTCTTGCAAATCTGCTATGGCTGCTCCTTCAGTCACTTGCTGTGGATCTCCCAGTACCTCCCCTGGGCCTAGAAGAGAGCTGCTGCATTTGCACACTGCAGGCTCTGTTCTTCCATGCCCTCACTGTATTGTGGGATGTCTCCATCTGGGGGATATCTTTAGACTTCACACTTACAAGAAACTGCTTTTGTAAGACATGTGGCTGCTTTGTCCATGTCATCACATAGTGAACCTCTTGTTTTGTGCAACTAGAGCCATGTACTTCAATACACAGCTGGAAAACCAAAGTCACCACCTTCCTCTCCAAAGAAAAGTCCTCCAGAAAGGCGATTCCTGCAGATAGCTGACATCACAAAGCAACAATTGCAGGCATTGCCTTCTACTTTTTATGGCTACTAAAAGTACCACTTAGTTTTATGTAAGCTGGGCTTAAGACACTTAATAAACTGTTCAACAGACTATTTTTTCATTTTTTTGAACCTAGTATCTCTGAGGACGAATAAGTTAAATTCTTATGGTAACACTTAATCCTCAGCAATGTCTCTTCTTGCTAATCCTCCATCTTCAACTGTTCCAGGGCTGTTACACATTACCAGGTAGAAATGAGCGTGCTTATATTCCAGATATGCACTTGCTGTTTGTGCATTCATTAAACTTTCACTTACTCCACAAGGATTTCAGCAAGCTACTAATGTTCTCAAACTGGTCAAAAGCAATCAGCTGAATGTGAAATCATACGTTTTGGCTGTAATCATCACTTCAGGATCCTGCTGTTGCATTCTATAGAGACAGATATGCCTGAAATGAAAAAGTGAACATATTGAGTGAAAATGGAAAATTATATTACATTTAACAAAAGGAAACATTTATTGAAAAAAACATGTTTTCTATAAGGAAACAGAATCTAACTGATATTTCTCATGATTATTTCTTCCTGTTGAGAATAGTTTTTCTTTCCTAGCATTATTATCTATCATGCAATAAGGATAATAGATGAGACCTGACATAATTCAAGAATCAAATTTGATCAGGGCAATCTAATGACATGAACTGAAAGAACACCCTCTCGAGGGATTGTGACTTCCAGTCCAAAGTGGGATACAGTGGCTTTATTTTGCTCATATAATGCCCTCCCCAGCCACCAGAATAAAAGATTAGAAAGTTCTTTTGCACAGCATCTTGTGCTTACCTTAAAATTCCATCTGATATAACAGTGCTGTATGTGAGAGAAAACAACACTTTTGAGATCTTCCAGGACATCTGGTTCTCTCTGCACTTTCTCAGAAGCTGCCCTAAACTCTCACATACAATTACATGCACACAAACATTTTCCAATCTCAAGAAAAGTCCTGATCTCAGTGCAGAACTGGTATTGTTCATGTGTTTCCTTGTGAATTTATAAATGTGGTTACAGACTATAAGTTTTTAGAGTAAAAAGTATCTGCTGGTTTAGCATGCCAGCAGCATGCAAGGTGATCTCATTCTGCGACCCTAGCGGAACATTTCTCAGAGGGAGCTGTGAGGTGATACTGGTACCAGTTTTGCTCTCCTCACTAACGTAAAGGCAGAGTTAGTTTTGTCCAGCACACAGCACCTTTGGTGGATGAGCTCTGCAGCAGCACAAGCTCCTGTGCAGTTCATGCACTCACACCAGCACAGATTCACCAGGGCAAAATTCAGCTTAAAATTCTTCTGATAGCCAAGGCCTTGTGGAAGGGAGATATTCTCTTCATGTTTCTATTTTATTGTCCGTGTGCAAACTTGAGGACAAAATGTTCATGCCTGTTATACACAGACTTCAAGGCTAAAAACTCAAAGCTGAAAAGTACATCTAAATACAAAAAAGTTTAAAAAAAGAGTCCCATCCCTCCCCCCTTCTTCCCCCCGGCCTAGTTTGTTTGTGTTCTTTGTCCTCGCTGTTTATATATATAGAGAGACAGAGGTGCAGTCCCAAAGCAGCTATTGGAAACAAACTGTGGTCACTTCAGTCTCATTAGAAAACCTGGTGGAGGAAGGATTAATAATGAAACTGGCCTTTCTGAGTATCAGTGGTCAGCATAATGGTAGGTGGAGTTGTGGAAGATGATACATTGGATTTATTACATTTTACACTTCTTGTCAGAAGATGCCTCAAGGCCCTCTGTCCTGAAAGCTGCTTAGCTTTCCCAAAACTCCAGCTCCAGGTTATCATCTACAGCCTCGGCCAGTATTGTACTGGTGAGCTGCACGCTGTTCAATGCTCACTTCAATGCTCATGACCTCGCCCTTGACCATCAATTCAAACAACTGCAATATTGGCTCTCAGTGAGCAAAGAACCTGATACTGTTTGCTATGCCCTCATTATTCAGTATGCTCCCTGCAAGAAGTTGACATGCAGGTGTAGCAGTCTGATCCTCAGGGGAGATTCCCATCCTTTGCTGCTGAGCATTAAAAGCTCGTGCTGTCAAAGCTCACCTGGGTAATGCAGTTGAGCATCTAATGATACGTGCATCTTTGCTGGTACTCTGCACCATCTTGTGGCTAGCAGAAAAACACCACAATAGCCTCTGAAATACTTCACTTGTGGGTTTTTTTAATTTTTGTTTTATTTTTGGGTTTGTGTGTATGTGTTTCCTGATGAAAAATACAGATTGACAATGTAGACAGATAAAATTCAGTGTCCTTTTTACAGCCTGACATGGATCTCTCCAGGTTGCCTTACAAACTAGCAAATGGGAAGACCATCATTACAGATAAGTAGATTGTGTGCAGGTCCTGTAGTGTACATAAATTACCCATCTGTAGAAGAGGTGCTTGCATTTTCATGTGTCTGAAACAAACCAGATTCCTGGTGTTAAGTATTGAAAAACAGTTAAGAATGTCCTGATCTCAATGATCTCTGTTGTTCCAAGAAATGTTTATTATTGATCATTAAAGTTTTTCTCATATTGTCCTTTAATTCCTTTGCCTCTTTCAAAAGATTATTTTTAAACAGAATTAGAGGATTCATCATCATCGTTACTAACATTGCCTTCACTTGAAAGTTTGTCTTCCAGTACTTGCTGCCCTCAATTTCCCATGAATAGACTAAACGTTACATTGTGCAAAACAAAGGCTATTATTGTGAAGATTTGCTATGGTAAACAGGCTTTTTCTTTCACAGAACACATTTTTCCCATCCTCCAAATCATAACAGATGTCAGACCAAGACTGTGTTTTCAAAGGAGTAGAAGGGCATCAGCTATCCTTGAATTTCAGCGTGACAAGGGTCAGACTTTGCTGTGCTGCACAGAAAATTTCTGCCCAATACATAATATCTAATCTGAGGAAGCCAGTGATGGGTTATTTCCTTAATACCAAAGAGATGGTTTCCTTCGCCAAACCCATGTCCACTTTTAGAGGAAAGAGATGGCATGACACTCAGTCTAATTTGGGTTTGCCATTTCTTATGCTTCTTTTCTTGCTCACCGTGGTGATTTGGGAGTTTCCAGCAGGCACCAGTTATATTCCCCACCCATGGTTGTGCAGGGCAAGCTGGGTGAGCATGTGGAATTACAGCACTCCTCACAAATCTCTCTTTCTTTTATACAGAAAAAATGGCCCCACAGGCAGGGTCCTCAAACTCTGCCACTTCCCCGCAGGAGGATGAAGAACAAGTCAGCAGATGCATGATGGCCAGGAGGGTGAAAATCATTGCAGAACTCATACAGACGGAGAAAGACTACATCAGTGACCTGGATCTCTTCATCAAGGAAGTGATTCAACCTCTGAGAAACAAGCAGGTGAGTGCTGGGGGCGGAGGATGAGACAGGGATGTCAAGGTCTCAACTCACTCATGTTCTGCCTGTGGACAATCTTAATGCAAACACAAGTGTCAGTGTGAGAGTGACGTGGTGCTGGGAGAGGGTCTGGAGCTAGCACTCCAGAAAGTGATTTGTCAGGGCTCTGGTGAGGCGAGTGGAAGGTCAGATATGCTCCTGACACTTGTGCTGTGCTTGCAGAAAGCCTGCATTGAGGTACTTGTCCAGAAGTCAGTTTGGATGCTATATCTCTGCCTGTGGGCTGCAATAGCAGCTTCCAGCTCTCCATACTCCTCTCTAGTTATAACTCTTCTTACATGCCCTGGCAGACCTTTACTGGTACCTCCAAAAGCAGTGACAACTAGTAAAACCATGGAATAAAACTGGAAAGCCATGAACTTCTGCATCAAGGTTACATTCACTTGTTGAGATAACTCTATCCATCCTATCAGACCACTGTGGTGGATAAATACCATGCTTGACAGGCCAGTGAGCACTTGGAGAATTTGCATTCTACACAGAAAAGATACATTTAAGAGGAAGGCTTATAAACTATCTTTCAGGCAAAAGGTCTTGTTAGGCCAATGATACCCATTTTCTTTATCAGCTGAGACTTCAAAGAGCACTCTTTTCTCAACACTATTTCAATTTGTGGAAAAATGGTGCAGCTGAAAGTTGGGAATAGAAGAGATTGTCCAGAGAAAGATCTATATTTGTGGGACCTGAAACATAGCATTCACAGAGGCTGCACAGATGATATCTGCTGCAGAAACAGAATAAAAATAATTTTAAACACACTTTAACCCAGGTATTTGTTATGTAAAGTTTCTTCTGAAACTGGTGACAAAATACAGGTGCAGAGGCCAAAGTGTCTCTAGATGACATTGGCAGTGCCTCTTTGGGAAATGCTGTGGTCACCTGAACCCTGTGCTGTTTAAACTCCTGCAGGACCTTTTTTCATTCCTACCAACCCATTTTCAGAAGAGCTGGGATCTGCTGACATAACTTTAAGGAGTTCTTGACTTCTTCCTCCTCACTTGTTCATTCACTTAGTAGTCTTCATTTGACTCCTTCCCCAGCCTGGCCAGCACTGAGCAAGAGTATTCCCTGGTTGAACTTGGTATTTTTGACAAATATGCTGTATTCCTTTGCACATTTCCAGTCACATTCCAGTGAAAACACTCCTTTCTCTGTTGACGTGTGTAAGTGTCCATGCACAGCATTGTTGCAAATACTATGTAGGTATTGTGCTGGGGAGGAGGTCAGAAGCCCTGTGCTAAATTATACAGGAAAAGTAATTTAGAGATTATAACTGCATTTCTGAAAGGCTTTCAAGAATGTTATATGGTTTTAAGGCTAGTTCTCACATAAATGACTGTACTGGAAGTTTGTAATGTGTTTAGAGAAGAATAACATTTAGAAAATTGACCTAGCAATCAGATTGTTTCATATTTCCAAATGGATAAAAAATGTTTTAACCGCTATAATATTTATAAAGAAATTAACTGCATTAGTACTGAAAGTATATTTCTGATTCTGTTACAATAGCATGCAATTTGATCCTCCTGGCATCTGGTAAGCTGCTATGTAAATCAGCAATTCTGTTCCAAATGGGAGAGGTAGGTTCAGAGGATATTAATATGGATGATGAATTGGCCTTCTCTTTGTTCTCAATATTAGCAAATTACCACTGGCTGTCTTCAGTTGTCCCCAGATAGTAGGTATTGCCCAGCTGTGCAATGAAAAGTATGTGTCCTGGAAATTTTTTGCTTCCTCTGAAATGAGTGGGGACATGAAACCAAATTTTCTGGTGGTGTAAATTTATACAGTTCATTAAAGTCCATGTTGTGTGTCCAGCCTCTGTAGGAAGCTCACTAGGTTATATTAATACCCAGAATTGTAAATGTATTTGTTTTAGTGGAAATTATATGATCTTGATTATATTTTTGGATTTATAGGACAACTAATTTAACTAACTTAAGACGACACCAACTATCTAGAAGGCTTTGTACCTGGAAGCTGGCACCAAAGTGCCAAGGTCTCAGTTTATGTATTGGCCTCTGTAATCAGGGAATCAGACCCACTGTCAACTATTGTTTTCCTCAGTGGGAAAGTAAACAAACATTTCAAAGCCAGCTAAGGATCTCTTCTTTTTTTCAGATGATAATATTTATTTCCTTCCTAGTAAACACTTTCAGATTAGGGATAGTTCAACATAAGGTTGAAAGCACTTGATAACATACTCTTTGTTAACTGTGTCAACCATATTATATGAGTCTGAAAACTGTATATGTGTCCTTGAAGTCACAAGGAGGATGTTTATATGAAGTTTTGCAGAAGTGGTGCTTCCTGGAGTGTTGAACAGTCAGGGCATAGCAAGAGAAAGTCTGTAACACACAATGCCCTTCTTTATCCTTTGTCAGTGGCTGCTTAATATTTGTATTCCCTTAGATTGCTCGCTTTGACGTGGATGGCTTGTTTAGCAACATTGAATTGGTCCATCAAGTATCAGCCAAACTGCTGTCATTGTTGGAAGAAGCCACGACAGATGTGGAACCACCCATGCAAATAATCGGTATGTTTACCATCCTCTCGAGTTCTACAAAGCTACGTGAAAGAATAAACATAACTCTCTCCTGTCCTCCACTCTCATCAGACTTGACTCCCTCCCCAGTACCCTTCCCAGAGACTGGCATGCCAGAAGCTGTCCATAACGACATAGGAAAAATGACATGTGAAACCTGTCCAGCTTGTCCTACGGTACTTGTATGATTATGGTGCTCTTTTGCCATCCATCCGGATGTTGATTGGGAGGGAGGAAGGAGAAAATGAGTTTAGAATGAGTAAAACCTGCAGTGCTGAGTTATACAACTTACTGATAAGATCCTTTACATCAAGTTTGATACTGCCTACCTAAATCAACTCATGCTTACACCAGCTCTTATATTGCGTTCTCATGGTTGTGTCATTCAGGAAAAGCAATAAAAATTATTGGAATAACAAGCATGTCGCAACCCCAACCCACCCCAAACCCTGTAAACATGTATCCACTGTCAATACAGTTCATGTAAGAGGTAGTTGAGTGTGCTTAACAGGTACATGGACAGTAAAGAAAGCTGTAATGAATCTGAAGTTTGTGGGGTTGTGTGTTGGAATGTCTTTAGGGATTATGGATGTTTTCAGAAAACAGGTTTGCCATGGATATGTTAGAACAGTCAAAGGTTCTGCAGATCAGGCCATGACTGTTAAGACTGTGATTCACTTGACATTCTGTCACAGCTGGAGAGATTTAAGAAGTTACTACTCATCAGCTCTCCCTTTACTGCTTCTTCAGTGCAGAGCCCATCTGTGAGCCACCTTAAGTGATCAAGTGAGAATTCTTAACTTACTTTAGTGCAAAGTCAGACAGTTTATTTTAAAAAACTTCCAGCTGTGATTCAGAGGTCAGAAAGGTTCTTTCCTCCCTAAACTGACCACATACCACAGGTAACACATTATAGAAAGTACCCCTCTTCTTGCAAATAATGGGGTAAAAAAGATTGGTTGCCACTTGACTAAGAAACATTATATTAAAGCATGTAAGGCTTGGGAAAAGTATTAATCCTAACACGTCTCAATCAGGTTTGCCAAGGCAACAGCTTAACGTAGTTTGATACGTCTGTTGTTTGGCGGTATTTCAGTGAAAGTGCATCATGATGAGTCATACTCTTAATAAGCAATGTTCTATTCTAGCAGGAAGTGCCTTTCTCACAGCCAAGAGAATCATTCTATTAGTTCCCTGCTACATCCAGAAGACAAACAATTTCATCCATCTATTAGGGTGTATTTCTCCAGAATCAGCCAAAGAACCATGAACATATATATGATTGTGGATCACAGAGTTGGCTAACCTATGGCAGGGGAAAAGCTGTCAAGTAAGGTGTGAGATATTCTTCCAAAGGCTGAGACAAAAGCAGGAGGATAATTGCATCACTATAAGCAGTAAATTAGTAGGTTTGTTGTCCTCTAAAAGTACATCAAGGCAATAATTTTGTTTTCAGGATCTTCATAATCTGTGTAAAAGTTGTTGAAGCCAGCCTATAGGAAAACCAGGCTGAGAATGTTTAACACATCTATCATATTCTATCATGTTTAATTTCTTTAAATATCTTGCAATGAAATATCTTACTTTGGAAGGCAAGCCAGTCATTGTGAGGTTGAAGAGAACTGCTGATTCACTGCTTTTGAAACCAAAACAATGTGGTTGCTCATATTCATGCCTTATTTTAGTCAGTGTTCTCCATGCTTTATGCTATGTCCACACTGACAAGTAGTAATGTCCAATAGGAGCAGACTTACACAGTTAAAGAGTTTCTGCTGAGAGGCTGGTGTCCATACTACACATTTCAAGAGGCCTTACTTCAGCCTGGCTGTAGCATGTTCCTGTGGATTGAGAGATGCCAGCAGGTTTATGGTTGGACTGCGTAAGATGTGCCCTTGGAGTGTGCCTTTTGGTAATTACCATGCTCAAAGAGATCCAGTTTGTGTCTCTGTGACTGCTCCACCACACAACCAGTGCATGGCAGATGAGGACTAATGAATGATTGGCTTCAAAAGCCCTCTCCTAATCTGAGCTAAAATGCTGATGTAGTCAGACCTTTTGAGGCACTTGGACTTCTGATCCTAATTGTCTCTGAGGTTAAATACCCTTTATGGTTCTTCTGTGAATTTTTTCTCCTCTCTGTTCTGGATGCTGTATATGGAGGAATATGAAGACTTAGTAAGCTTAACCCAGCTGTAGCTATTAAACCCCTTTTTCCTCCCTCTCCTACTGTTGTCCACACAGGAAGCACCACTGAAGGCCATGGGGAGTAACTGTTTCTGTTACTCAAGCCTTCCTCCTAGGATTTTTCCCTATGAGAATGATGACCACTGTACTCCAGAAGAAGCATTATGCAGATTTGCATCCCTCCGAGTATTTTTAAATTTGTGCCCAAATACAATGTGGTTTTGGTCCATAAAGGAAGCTTCCACAGTGATATGCCCAAAACTCATCTGATTTGGTCCATATGTCTCAGAACCAAGAAGGGGTTTAGGTTTAAGAAATCCATCTGCGTTTAAAAGGCCCTGTCTATGAAATCAGCCCATATTTTTTCTCATAATTGAGCATCAATGAAAGTATCTGTCATTGTGGCATAATACTTCAGTGCACAAAACTTGCCCATCTCTTTCTTCCTAGAGAAGATAATTTTCAGCCCCTAGTATATACTGAAAGGAGCTGTAAGTCTACAGCTTGCATTTTTCCTACTGAAAATAGAACCTCATTTGAGTGCTTAGCATAATACAGGCCATGCTAAGCACTGAGAGCTCATCATCTCCAAGAATCAGGCACCAAGCACACAGGATCAAGAGAAAGCTTGTTAAGGTTTCCCATTACACTGTTAGCTAATAAAGACCTGTATAGAGAGTTCATGGGAAAGTCAGGATGCAATGTGCATTGGTAGCCATCAGCATTAGTGGTAAGCACAAGACAGAGAAGACAGCTAAAGAGAATTTAACTATAGGATGTTGGTGCTTTTCTGACTATGCCCTTACAGTAACTGAAATGAACTCTGATGGTCTTAGCTTTTCATTGTTTTTCCCTTATTTGCACCTCGAAACCAACACACATTAGACAGCCCAGTTAACCTTTGCTGCTAAGGGAAAAAACCCAGAGCTGTGTTACTGTGGTAACTGAATCATTTCTTACTTTAAGACGGAGTGGTTCAATGCAATGTATTATGAAACAGCACACTCTGGTCAGGATGAAACATGCAGGATGCCTGGCAGTTCAGCGCTTGCTCTGTGAATGAATAGAGAGCTCCCAATTAATGTGGTGTTCAGCTTTTAACTTTAATAATCATTGCTATAACTCAAAAGGAATTTTTATAAAATGTTGGACTTGTTGCCACATAGATGTAATTTTCAGTAAATCCCTGAGACAGGAGTTTTCAGCATTGCTGTTGTTTATTATATGCATTGCCAAGGACTCTGATCAGGGCACTGCTACATAAGGGTGTAAGAACTGAAATAATATCTTGGCAAGAGGGATGAGGCATGCCTTCTCCGCTTGGATAATATTTCTTACATACATAGAAACTGACACAGGAGTTTTAGGCTGAGAGAATTAGGCTCCAGAATTAAATGGGAAATGAGTGTAGGACTACTTTAGTGCCTCTAAAATTCCCAACTGTTCTTTGGGGGAAAATGGTGGTGTGGAGGACTTGAAATGGAAGTGTTTTCCCTCTTCAGCTGTATAAAAACCTAGATTCTTTATAAAATGGCTGAAATCCATTGCAGTTTTACTTAATTAGAGGAGAGGTGGAGGTTGTTCCTCTGTCATGTGAAGAAAATTCTCTATTCTGGGCCATAAGAATTGCCATTTCAGGATTTTGCAAAACAGATAAAATTGAAATGGCTAATGTAAGACAGAGTCATTATTCCTCTTATAACTCATTTAAGTTCGTATTCAGCTGGAAAAAAAAGTCAAAAGGAAAACTAACAGGCTTACATTCACCCCTCCTGCCAGCCCATGACACAAAAATGGTCTCTCTTTATCAGTTAAGCTCTCCTATGTGTTTTTCAGTGAAGGGGCATTAAGCTGGGGCAGTGAATTAGGAGGTTGTGTTTGAAGGGGTGCGAGGTATAGGGATTTTATGCTCTTTCCCGAGGGAATTTTTGTGCATTAACACTGATATAATGGTGCCTGGCTATGACAAAGATGAGCAGCTGAGAAATACATGTAATAAATAATGCACATAAACACGCAAGATCGTTTCTAAGGGAAGTATAGTGGAAGCCAGCCTTTTTAGCTCACGGCTAATGTGGTGGAATAATAAAACTCCTTCTGAGATGCTGTTGTCTGACTTGACATGCTTTGTTTTTCTCCTTAACAGGGGAAGTGTTCTTGCAGATTAAAGGCCCTCTAGAAGACACGTATAAAATCTATTGCTATCGCCATGATGATGCACACACCATGCTGGAATCCTATGAAAAGGATGAAGAACTGAAGCAGCATTTAAGAGACTGTGTACAGTCCTTAAAGTAAGATCTTTTCAAATGATGATTTCCGTCCATAGTCAGTTTGCCTGGCAGGGAACATTTTAAATGGATGCAGATGAAAGATCCCCTGTAAATCTGGAGTTCTATAAGGCTTGCTGGGAGCTCTGGCTTATGCTGCTTTCATGAAAAGATGACAAGCCAGGGGCCATGATTAGATTTCTTTCTCTCTAAGATGACCAAAAATAGCACAAGAAAGGTTGCTCTTCCCTTAGTTTCAGTGCCCCATACTGGCAAAAAAAAATGCTGCATCATATCATGGTCTATTGCAAACACCTTGCCCAGCTCTCTGGAAACTTGCTCTCTCCCTGTCTTCAGCAATTCCATTGCTTGAATTAAAATAGTCTGTAATGGAGTTACTGCAATGCACTGGTGTTTCTGGGCCCTTGTTGCATGGCCCCAGGGGTCTGGAGCTGCTGTGTAGTGCTGAACCGCTTATGATGGAGATTTTTGAGAGTGTTGGAGTAAGCTGCCAGGTCCCACCAGTGGGAAGTGCTTTGTGCCATCGGCAGACCCTCAGGGAAATGTGTCAAGAACTGGGGATGCCTCAGAATAAAGGATCCACCTTTCCTCCACCACAGCTTCCTCCCTGCAGTCAGTCACAGGAACCTGCTCATCTACTCCATGGAGAGCGCTTCTCTTTGAACCCATAAATCCTCTTGCCCCCTCACTTTCCCAAAAGCATCAGAGAGAGCTGTCAGAAGGCAGCATGCTTGTAGGAGAGATGTAAAGCTATCACAAATAAAGGAGTGTACATCAGCAACAGATATTTCAACCACACCCCAGTTAGTAATTGGCCTGCAGAGATATGTTAAGACTTAGGAGATGGGAAGTATGTCCAAGTGAAACCTGCAAAGAGTTGTGGAGGAAAATATCAACAATATTAAAAGAGAAATGTTTGCTTTGAAAACAGGTTATGTTGAAAATGAGGCTTATTTTGTGCAACATGTCCGGTTATTAAATACATAACCAAGCATATGTGCATGGTGCTCAGGTTTTAGCTACCCAGGAAGTTAAAAAAAACCTGATTTTCATATAAATTCAGGCTTTCAGGCTAATGGATGACCAGGTATCTCCCCTAAGGGGATATTTTAGTTGCTGATGCCTACAATTTTCTTTCCTGGCTAATCAAGAGAAGCTGCTACTGTCATTCATCCCTGCTGCTGACAAGGGGACACGGAAGGAAATAAAGATAAAAATTAGCATGCATGTACATGCTAGGGTGGATGCTGCCACTTGAATTCCAGAGCCAGCAAAAGGTGCTCCTGTTCCAACATCACAGCTGAGCTTTGTGAAGAAAAAGGATATTTTGTGCTGAGCAACTTTAGCCTTTGCTAGCAGGAAGTAACAAAGACTTCCTTACAATGAAGCCTTGTTTTATCTTGCTCTTTCCTGATTAGCCTTTAAACAGGATCCAACAATGAAAGCACTGGTGTGTGTATACTATGTTGTGCTTTTCCCCTGTGCCTAAAGATTGCAGTCCATTCAAATATTAAGACTTGAAAGTGCATGCTCAAATGGAGAACAGTGCTTATCTAAACTGGTTTCTACCCATTGGAAACTACTTGCCCTAGGAAGAAAACTATGCAGGATTGTTACCAATTAAGTTATAGGCTGTTTTCCATTGTGAGACATAACAAATGCAGGCAGGGAGGGGAAGGGTGGTAGGTGGAGGGGTTGGGGTATGTGGGTGTGGGCTGGTGAGTGTTCTTGAAAAATGTTTATTTGTTAATTTTTTTTTCCTTGGAAAGAATATTATTCCATTTAAAAAAATCTTAAATTAGCTGACATTACTAGGGGCTTCTGTTCCTCAGCTGAGTAATATCTGACATGTGAAAAACAAGTTCTATATCAGGAGCAATTTGAGAATGGCACTCTGCGCATCTGTACAGACAAATCAGATTTAATTAGCTATGCTGAGATTCCTATTCCTGTTGGCTGAAAAGGAAAAAATCCATCCCAAAATGTAGGTGTCTGCATTGGAGACATGTGCAAATCCAAATTCTGTAGAGTCTCGTGTTTCAGCTGTGATTATACAAACTGGGGATGTTACTTGCTAGTTTAGCCAAAGAAATGCAGCTGGTAAAAATGAAAGGATTCTGGCAACTACCTGCTCAGCTTTCAGCCTGAAGTAGCTCGGTCAAATATTACAGCAACAGGGGGATGTCCTAAGCACACAAAATGCTGACAGTGCAGAAGCAATGATAGCACCAGCTTCCAGATGCTCAGCTAGGCACTGGTGGGCAAGGACATGAGAGTTCAGGCAGTCAGAAAGGAGTGGCTGCGGATGTCATGTCAGGAAAGCCTAATGCAGACATGGGGTGACATTTGGTTCTCTTGCACCTGAATGAATGCTTACCACAAGGAAAACATTCTATGCACATGTTTGCATGTTTGCAAACTACAATTCTAAGTCCCTGCTGCTTTCAGTATATGTATCAATACCATCCTATTGTGGGGAGATTTCAGTTATGTGTAGCCTACAAAAAGCTTTATTGATTCTATATCCTAAAAGGCAGAAAGGTATTCTTTCTCATTAAGAGGTACATTTCTATTTAAAGAGAGTAGACAGGAATGTATGTAAAGTACAATAATGACATATTCAATTTTACTTTTTGTATTAGTGACTTGATGATACTCACAATTGTTACCAGAGTGATCCAAACTTCCTTCTCTAACAGCGGGAGGACAAGGCTGGATCTCACAGCCAAAGCCAGGTTTCCGACAATCCTTTCTCATTTGGGGCTGTCATTTCAAAAAGTTATAGGGCCAGATTAACTGGTACTCTCTGGCTGTTTTGTGTGGTTCTGCTGGCACATAGCAGCTATAAACCTAGTTAACTGGCCACTTACAGCTGCTCTGTGTCACTTAAGTGCATCTGAAAATCTGGCTCCTGATCTGTATAAATCTTTCTAGGAGGAATCTAATACCTGTTCTGTTTTTTTCTCTTTTGCAGAAAGATCTATGAAGAAGAGTAAGTACTATGCTTTTCTTACATAGCAAAATAGTATTTAAATATCTTTAATTTACCTTTAGTATGTTTAAAACTGTACAGTTTTTTTAAATTTTAAGAAGACAAATCTTTTGTGTCAGTATAACCCAAAGATTTTTCCAGGACATATGTAGAGGGCTCTGAAGTCTGCAAGAGTGCTCACCAACAATATAGTGTCAATTTTTGAAATTCAGGCATTCTGAAATCATTTTGCATAGGCTGCTGTAAACCTGCTACAATACAGGCAGGTTCTCAGGTGAAGGTATTTTATAGCTGATGACCCCTTCAGTAACCCTACAGGGGAAGGCCACCTTAGGATTTTCCTTCTGACAGTGACAATGACAAGCTCATTGCAACACTTAGCCAGAAAACTCCTTCAGCCACTGATGAGTTGTGGTTAAGGGACTTCTGTGCCAAATGTGACATCTTTGAAAGGCTATAAAGGAGAATTTATCACAGCTGCAGTTTCTGGACATTGAGCAGGTTGGGATCATTGAAATGCAGCAATGCCTGTATTTACCTGCAGTGAGAGATCAGAGGAGGAGTTGGCTGACCTGAAGGAAAAGATTGCAACTTCAGATGAAATTCAGGTGAATTTTAGAGAAAAGAGGAGCAAGTGTGGTCTATATTGGTAGGAGAGGAACAGACCTACCTATAAAATCAGAGAAATTGTTTATCAGTCAGTCAATCACATGTCATAATTATGATCTGTGTAAACTACGCTTTGAAGAATTTGCATGTTGAAACTCTACAGTTGGGGGTTTCAAACTTTAGTCTATGATTGGAACTAGTTTTTCTGAGTTTTGTTTTGCTAAAAGACATTCTCGTATACTCCTGTCACACAAGGAGTGGGATTCCAAGAGGAACAAATTATCCAGAGGGGTACAATATGGTCATGTGAGACAGCAACGCATGTAGAAATAGCACAAGACTGGCAGCTCTGCCTTGTGTAACCATATCAGAAATGAATGTCTGTTTTTTTTGCTTCAAACAGTTTCCAGGGGAGCATAGGAGACAACTCACTTTCTAAGTTTAAATGGACTCTTACAAACCTGAGCAAGTTTAGCTGCGGGACCTTCCCTGAGCTTGGCTATCTCACAGTGTGGTGGCATTTGCCTTCCTCACTGACTGGCAGGGCACTCAGAAATCCCATTACCTGCATCTCAGGGGCTGCAGAGTTGCAGCAGCCCTTGGGCAGGACTGCACCCAAAAATCTGATTGATGTTGAACTGGAAAATACAGCCTAACTCACTCCAAATGATCTGTGATGTTGCTGCTTCCAGATTGCTTTTCATTCAAGCATGATTTAGAAAACAATTACATAAATACCAGACAGTGCTGCCCTTTGCTAGCAGCTCGATAGGTTAAAAACTCTGCTTGGCTTAACAAGTGTGTGACCTCAGTGAATTCCCTGGGTTTGCATGAGAGGCTTACAGCACAGTGAATTATTTGCCCTACATGAAGCGGCACAGTAAACCATGAAGCCTGAGACTCTAAGCTGGCACTGCAGCCTGATGCCCGCACACCATTTCAAAACTGTCAAGCTGCACATCACACCAGCCTCAGCCTGGCTGTACCACACTGGCTGTTGTGTTTGCCACTGGAACAAGCTGCTGGGTAATGAGGCCAAATGAAACTAAATCCTGCATCACCTGCCTTTGTGTAGCACACCACCATGGGTTTTTTAAGCAGGTGGGAATCTTTCTGTATGTGTGACTTTGGGAGGCAGAAGGAAGGGTATGCCATGAAGCTCACTGCATTTATTCCAGCTGCATTTACTGTGGAGCTACGGTAATAATTTGCAATGAGATTAGTAGAGCTGTGTATGACCTAGAATACTTGCTAAATTCACAATAACATGGGGAAAGGCTGAAGTAGCGTCACAAATGAATTACCAACTTAATTTTCTGCACAATAGATGTCACAAACCATTACTCTCCTGCTTGGGTCTCATGGCAAGGCCACGTCCCGCCCAGTGGCTGGGTGAGTCCTAACCACGTGCATTGCAAATGGGACTCGTCCAGGAAGAGTGGCTATCTCAGCTAATCTTGCTGGGCAGAATTAGCTGAGTTGAACTTTGTGGCATTTAGTGCCCCAGGGAGTCTTTATCTTATAACAAACCTGCTATCTCTCACACCATGCTGCAAGACTGTGTCATGCAGATACCGAACAGAGGGCTGTTTATCACTTGGGCAGCTGTCCAAAGTGCAACTGTATAAAGAGAAGACACTTGAAGATTTTTCCATTCATGAGGCAGCTTTTATAGATTTGCATTCATGGGGCTTTTCAGAGAAAACAATAACAATTTAAGATTTTTTTTTTCATTATTGCTGCCAGAAGCTGAAAGAAAGGAAAATAGCTCTCTAATGTAGGATACAGGGGAAATGAGGGGGATTGAAATGATGAGAAAGTTTTGGGACATCAAGAAGCCTTAAAAGGCATCTACTGTTAATTTTTTTCATGCAGAACTTTTTTACAGATAATGTCTGTTTGAGAGAGATGGTTTAAATATGCAGATGTCTCTTCTCAAAGACATTCAAATTGTTAGTTAATTAGTCAGCAGTAAGGATTGGCTCTTGTACTTTTTATACATATAAAAGTGGGAATGAAGGCTTTTTTTTCTTTTACTCTTTCTGCTGCACAAAACAATTGATGTCAGCCTGCAAAACCAAGTTGGCTGTTCCCTGTTTTTTGAACTTTCCTTCCACATTGTGTTATTTCATCTTTCTGTATGCAGAAATTCTTCTTTGCCTACCCTTAACTCTGCATAGTTAATGTCAAACAACTTTTCCTTCTCCAAAGCAGCCTTTTTGGGCATGCAAATGGAAAACTTGCTCTGCTTTATTGCCCTCCACACTGTTACCAGCAGCTCATGCTCAGTTTCAGCGGGAAGGTTCTGGGTAGCTGGTGCTGGAGCTTTGCCTGGCTTGCTGAGGAGCATGCTGTAATAAGGAGAGGCCAAGGACGTCTGTCCTCCTGCTGGAGGTTCAGCAGTGGCTGGGCCGAGTCTTAGGACTTGACCCCATGTTTCTACTAGCTACGTGGAAGGTAAGGAAGGCACGTTTGGCTTGGTCTTGCCCCTCCCTATTTCCTTCCATGCTGTTGTGACAGCCTGCAAACTGCACAGCCTCTTCCATTCAAGCCTGGAGAGTGTAAGGAAAGGCTTTTGTCCAGAGCAGGGCTGGAGCATGAATTCAGCTGGCTTGGGACCCAAGAGCTCGGGTGGCCTTCATGGTCTGAGCCACTTCGATGCCTGGGGAAGCTGCTCTGCTAGCCCTGCCCAGTCAGTGAGGGTTGAGCCTAGAGCCACAGAGCATCCCTGTTGCCTGTGCTGGAAGCTGTGACTCTCCTACCTTCATCCTTCTGCCACCCGGACCAGCTTCTTGCTTTGCCTTTGTGTAAGGAGTCTCCCAGCAGGTTAGATGAAGCCTGGGTGAATATTCTGTGTGTTCAACATTTCCCCAGGCCCGATCTGGTACCCTTTGGAAGCTCAGGCGTCATTAGAAATAACTAACTGGCAGCCAGCAAAATAAAACCACAAGTAAAAGACAGTAAAGTTTAAGTCAGGTCAGTGTGGGAAGTCAGGGATGTTGTGAGAAGGGATGCACTGGGAGTGGGCATCCCAGTTACTCACAGCACTGAGATGTTGCAATTTTAAGCCTGAGGGGCCAGAGCAGGATGTAACAGTCCTGCTCACATGCATTTCTCAAACTTCCTGTTATTTGTTCTTCCACCTACTTCTCCCTTCCTGGGTGTAAGTTATACCACACGCACCCTCAGACTGAGTGGGACAATTTCAGAAGTAATGTCTAAGCAATAGTCTGGTAGGTTGCTGAAAACACAGAAAATTCAGACCCCAGGTGTATTTCTCATTGAGAGGGTAACAGGAGGATTTGGTTTACAACAGCGCCTGTTCTCTGACAGATGTGTCTTATTTTTTGACTTAGATGGTAATTGCACTTAAGTGACTATTACTCAGTGCAAAGCAGTGCTCTGGTTTTGGTATTTTCTGTAGGTGAAAGCTCAGCTGGAGGAGATAAAAGGCAGCAGCTTCAATCACTAGACAGAAATAATAATAAGGTTTTACCTTCAAGGAATTTCTCATTTTGTGACAATTTTTTTGGTATAAATTGTAGAGGAAAGCCAAATCTAATGGATATGGGATCCCTGATGATTAAACCAGTGCAGCGGGTGATGAAATATCCCTTGTTACTCCGTGAACTTTTGAATTCAACTCCTGCTTCTCACCCTGACCACAAGGCACTACAAGATGCCCTCTTTGCTATGAAAAATGTTAATGTGAACATCAATGAACTTAAAAGGAGAAAAGATTTAGGTAAGAAAAAAGCACCCATTACAAGAGAGGTTTCAACTCCAGATATTTCACTACAACTGTTTTGGCCGATGCCACTCAAGTTGTGTAATGCACTGAGTTTCAAGAAGGTAACAGATGCCTTAATGTCACTTGTCCCTAGCCAACCATGTTATCTGCCTGGTAACTTCAGTATGAAAATGATGAAAGAATTCATGTTATAATGTCCATAATGCAGTTGCAAACACTGATAATAACTAAAATGCAGTAATAGCAATATTTCTTATAGACTTGCCATGTTGAAGTCCTAACTTCACTCTTCCCCAAGGTTAGTGTAGATAACAGGGTTTTCATCCTCTCAAGCATTTTCACACAAGACTATATCCAGTGACATCAAAGTGTCTGCTCTCAAATGGTTTCATATTTGTGCCCGTCCCTGTGAAAAGTCCAGCAAATACAGATTATTAATGTAATGAAATTCTCTGTCTGCAGTGCTGAAGTATAGGAAGAATGATGAGGATGAAACTCTTAAAGAAAAGCTTTCCCGACTGAGTATTCACTCCATTAGCAAGAAATCCAAGAGGGTCACCAGTCATCTGAAAATACTGACAGGGGGAGAACCTCAGGTACTTACTCATCCAACTGCAGATTTGCATTGACAGCTTCAGTTCTGCTTTTGCACTGGGTGTTTTTCAAAACATGTTGGAAATGGAGTTTGTGGTGGTGAGCTTTTTTCTGCATAATTTATAAAGTAATTTTCTGACTGTCACAGAAGACAGGAAAGATCTTTGTGATTGAAATAGAAAATAATGTAATGCATTCTCCACCTTTTCCTTTTTTACACAAGAGTTTCTTAAACTTCTGATCTTCAGCAGAGGGGAAGTGAGTGGTAGTTTTGTGAAACTGAGCCTGAGGTCAACGTTTGGCAGATAGATTGGCAATAGTTATTGTTGGTGCTGAAAATGTGTTCGCTCTGTCTTGCTCCATGTTGTAGCATTCAGGTTTGGAACCCATGAAGGAAGATGAGCAATACCTCTAATTAGGAAAGGTCACAGGGTTTGCCTCTACATGTGTAGACCTGGAGCCATCAAAACTACCAGAAACAAAGAACTCTGTGATGAGTCTGATGGGTGTTGGGCAGCCAAAAATAAAATGCTCCTTCATAACTTCATAGTTGTAATTCAAAACCTAGCAGGATAAACATTTTCAGGAAAGCTTAAATCTAAATGTCAAAGAAAATCAATTACAACTGACCTTGAATATGATATCCAGTGCACCTCACTGTGTGAAATGGCTGATCATACAAGGTCACTTGACTTTCTAGATGTGACTTTACAAGGCACATGCCATTTTTTCCTGTTTTGTTTTTTATCACTGGTTTCCCCCTTTCTCTGATGCAAACTACCCACATTTACTTTTTCTGTTCATTTATTTGTACAGTGGAAATTTTTGCATTCAGAATGCGACAGGCACCAGCAAGGCTATAAAATCAGGGAAGAACAGAATTCAATTTGATTAAGAGGATATGTGATTTTTTTTTTTATCCTTTAGAAGCTTCTGGTTTATATTTTCTTGGGTTTGTTTCTCATTAAGTTTAAAACATTTGAGAACAACGTTAGAAGCAGAATACATATGTTAAAGATTCAGCCATCTCTCCTGCTTAATTAGACTAAGAAATCTCCCAATTCACATCTTAAAACACGCAGTGACCCTTACAGCGAGACCACTAAGACGGGGCTTGGGATTTCTCAAGCTCCTGAAGCGAGAGGTGGGCAGAAATGAAGGTGTTTCCAGGGTGTTTCCAGCTGGCACAAAGCAGCAGCAGCAGCCCCAGCGCATTCCCGTTCCAGGGAAGGGCTGGCCGGCTCTCGGGGTAACAGCGCCACCCACAGCCCGCCTCGGGGAAAAACACCACCCTTGGACCGGCATCCGAAAGGGATGCCACGGATCCAAAGCATCTCACCGCCTTCTCCGTCCTCCCCGCAAACGGAGCAACAATAAACAGACAATAAACAATAAACAGAAGAGGTTTATCAGCACGCCCTGGTGTGCTTGTAATAAAGTAACTCGCTTGCTTCTGCAGGGGTTAAAAATTAAGTTCTCTGTCATGTTGCTCTGTGGTTTTGGCTTCCCTTGAGTTAACACTGGAGCTTGGGAGAATCAGGGGTTGATCTGTTTTCAAAGGGAGGAGTTCAGGGAAGGTTTGTTTTGTTTTTTTTTTTTTTTAGCAGCACTCTGGGTGTTTCTTTCATTAGCCATGCTCTTTTGGGCTGCCAAAATAACAGTGGAAATGTCTATTTTAGGTGAAAGACCAAACTTTTAATAAGGAAGAAAAGTTGTTTCGAAGTTTAGAGAAGACTGTGAAATTGTGTGTGAAGAACATTTCCCTCTCTTCACAACATCTACAGGTGAGTACAAGCCTTTTGGAAATAAACCCTCTCCATAACCACTTTGACACACATTTCTGCCACTGGTTAGGCAACGCCAAATTATTTACAAGCAGGCCTTTCTACATCAGAATATTAAAAAAATGAGCTGTGCTTGCTGCTGCATTGCTGAGTCAATGGCAAAGAAGTTTTGAAGCCCACACTTTTGCACTTTGCCCCTGACAGAAGCAGGCTCTGTGTAGACACATGGGTGCAGTGTAGAGGAGAAGGTGCTGTCTGGTGGCACAGTTAGGACTTTCAATCACCGTGTGAAGCTGTCATGCCCATCTGCTGCACTGGAACACCAACTGCTTCTCATTAAAAATGGAAGAACTGAGTTGCAGCCACATGAATTAAAATGTCCTAAAATACGTGTTTTGGATGTGAGGACTCCTCACATCCGTTGTAGGTTATATTGAGGCCTAGCATTAGATGTACAGACTCTCAAGTTCTGTAAATGTCCCTGCTTCAATCCTGCTCTCCAAAGGTGAGGGTTGGCTTGTGACTTATCAGCCTCTCCCTCTTATGGATTACTTGCCAACTTCGTAGATGGCACGAGGCCTGTCAAAGTGTAAGTGTGCCCTAACCAGACATGAAACTTGTTTGAGAGGTTGGAAGGTCGATAGCCAGCTGGCTGGGGCTTACCACAAACACACTTCATTCAAACAGGTAAGGCCAGTGAGCTCAACCCACAAGGGTTGTTGCCTGGAATGGTGCTGACAGTTGCTTATCCCAATGGATCCACAAGATTAAAATTCTGAGTAAGTGAATTTTTAGTAGGACCACTACTTAAGTAAGTAGTAAGTAGGACCACTTTAGTCCTACTTAGTTCCCCAGGAGCAGCTTTTGAGGATGTGTGGGTCTTGAGCCGGCTTCTTGCTGAGGAGCAGCTGTTTTCAAGTGGGACGTTCATGAGTTTAGGGCATAGTTTTTTCAGTTGAACATTAACAACTTGATTCTTGAACAGTTTACATTGAAAATAGAGAAGCCACATGAAAATATTATCGCAGTAGACAACTCCACAATGGCTGGAAACTTCACAGCAACTACACAGGTGTCAGAAATGGAAAATATTTCTGATTCTGTCAGTATTATTGAAGTATCTGCCCGAATGAATGCAGTATATTAAAACAGACTGTAACACAGTTTCATCTTCCTGCCGTCTTCCCCTTCAGGATTCTATACATCTGGCTGCACAGAATATAATTGGGCTTCAGGAAATCTTGCGAGACAAAGGTGACAAAGACAATGACTCTTTGAAAAAATGGAACAACACTGCAAATCTATGTGAAGACCTTGTAAGTTTATGCAATGTCCAGTGTTACACAGCTATCTGCATCTGTCAGAAAACAGGTGTATGTGAGGAAGTTTAGGACAGAAAAGAACAAACAAAACCCGCCATAGGAATCCATTGGGAAAGACGAATGGGGTTTTTGGTTGAGTTTCTCTAAGAAATAAGATAAAATTCAGTGTAAATGAGTTACGTTTTCCATGGAAAAGCTAAAGAAAACTTCTCTAGCTAAAATTCTGGGTTGAAACTAAAAGCTCTGTGCTAAATTTTTACATTTCACCTGAACTTTCATGCCTCTCTACTTTTGTTACCAGCTTTTGCAGTTTAAGAGTGACTTTTGTGGTCTATATTGCACTCATATACTGTTAGGTCCTGGAATCCCAGATCTGTGAAAATCTCAGATTTATTGACTTTTCAAGTACGTTATTAACTTTAGAGTCATAGAATCATAGAATGCATTGAGTTGGAAAAGGCCTCTTATTAACACATAAAGGCCAGATATTAACACAATGCTGTCAAGTCCTTCATATAGGGAAACCATGAAAAACCTGAATATAGCCCAAAGTAATTAATAAAACAATTAAAAAGGTAAGAGTTTTTGAGCTAGTTTTTTGCTTTCAGAATTCAAATAAACTCTAATGCCTGGGTCTAATAAGATAGCTGAAATGTCTCTTCAAATGAGGACATCCTGCTTCTTCAAAGAGCTGCTCAAGCTGGAAAAATTCAGAAGTGTAAGTTTTCTTACACTTTCCTAGCTTTGTGCTGAATAAAATATAGCCATTCAAACCTTTCCAAAACACTGAAAACAGAGTCTGCCTTCAACAGAAGGCTCTTTGACGAACCACAACCTCCAGGTTAATGTCAGGGAAGTAAGATGATGTATTTACTTTCCCTTCAAATTCACACATTTGAAAAGTATCTCAAAAATTAATCTCAATAATCAGAAAGATATTTTCAACATCTTTACAATGAATGAATGCATAAAGTGCAAAAGACTACCCCTCTATCATTGCAGTGGTGACGGTGTCCAGTATGGAAGCTGCCCGTATATTCAGAAACATCAAAGAAAAGTAGAAGTAGTTCCATAATAGATGAAACAAAATATTTCTTTTTAGAAAAAAATTGTAACATCTATTGGCTCATGACTCAGTTATTCTGAAGGTCCACATAGTTAAAAATACCCCAAAAAACTTAATCTTATTTGACTGTGGACATTGTTATTAACATGTTAAATTATCTGTTTATTTCTGCATCTTGGCTTTATAATATTACAGGTATTCTCTACCCTGTGTATAAGGTTTTCTTAAAAACAAACTTTTGTCTTGTCATTGCACAATGAATAGATGTACTCACTGAACAACCCATAGTGTTCTTCACATATTTTCCTGAAAGATTGTTATCAAGAGAGATCTCAGCAATAGGCTCAGGTTAATTTTTTTCCCTTTGTGCATTTGTCAATAATTAACACCTTCCTTTCTCATTAGATTTTGGGAAAAATTTTAGGGTAGAAATCTCTAGTAGCTTCTTTTCCAGAAATAAAGTCCAGCAGTTTGAAAAAATTGTTTTCTTAATGCATCAAAAATCAGTTCACTAAACACAGCCCTCTTTTTCAGGTGGAAAAAAAGTGGGAGCTATCTAGTCAGTGTATGTCATCTTGGCCTTGGGAAAGTAATTCTGGGGCTAAAATGCATCTGTCTTCAACTGTGGTGTGTTTTGGAGGCCACAGAGACAGCTGCTTTTATTCTCACATTCAATCCAGCAACTTAATTCACATAGAATGTCCAAGGGCTTTAATATGATGATGAGTTTCACTCACTACAAGCCTGTGCTGCATTTGAACAAGTGACTTACAAAAATAAATTTTATTTCATGCAATATTAATCCCTTGAGACAATTAGAGACTAATGGAAAAGACTGAGAAAGACTGTTTTTTTTACCAGGTGTCTAATTTTGTTGATTACTAGACATAAAACCAACAAGCATAACCTAATTTAATCAAATCAAGTGATTGTTTGTGTTTGCTTAAACAGGAATTGAGTTACAGCTGTTTCCAGAATAATAATAAAAAAAAAAAGCTGCTTCGCAAGCATCCAAGTCTGCCACTTCACAAGACCTCATTGCCTTTAGACTGTATATTGGCATGGGCCTTCAGTTAAGGAAATCCCAGTTTTACTGGGCCACTTTGCCGATCCCTGCTGGTTTTCCCCCATGATAACACCCTGTGGGCAGTTCCACAGGCTGTATGCACCAAAGGACCACTGCCATTGCCACACACTGTAGGCTGCAAAACTGATACCTCTCCTTTGGAGTGTTATGAAGGAGATTCTAAGTCATGTTGGACCCTGCTTGAAGCTGCTACTGACAGCAATGCTTTGTGATTAGTAATTAACAGATTATTTGATAGGCTGCCATCGGGCTCAACCTGTTAGGGGATCTGAAGGACTGTATGAATAAAGTAATGATTAGGTCTGTTTTATACCTTTCCAGATGGCTCAACTGGACAAGCTTGTTTTGACTCCTCTCTCAGCACTACAAGCTTTGTTTCCAGGCCCACAGAAGCTCATCCAGAAGCGCTATGACAAGTTGTTGGACTACAACAGCTGCCTTCAGAGGTCAACCGGAGAAGAGCTGGACCTGGCAAAGAAAGACTATGAGGCTCTAAATGCACAGCTAGTGGAAGAACTTCAGGTATTCAACAGAGCAGCCAAAAAGATTGTGTTCAACTGCCTACATTGCTTCATCACTCTCCTCAGGAATATTATGTCTGAAGCACTTCAATCAAATTCTGCCGTGGTTGTGCCTGTTCCAGTAAGTACATTAGAAACAGGTGTAGCTCTGACTTAATTTGTCTTTTTTTGTTTCTGCATACTTTGGGTAAAGTTATGTAGGACACATATCTACAAGCTAAATTCATTTTGCTTGTTCTGCTCGAAATCAGTTTTTTCTGTTCTGAGCACAATCAGGTGTTTTTTTTTTTTCCTTTGCAAGTTGGAAAGAACCTTACAGATCATCTAGTTACTACCCCACTGCCATGGGCAGGGACACCTTTTACTAGACCAAGGTGCTCAAACTCCCATCTAACCTGGCCTTGAACACTACCAGGGATAGGGAATCCACAACTTCTCTGGGCAACCTGTTCCAGTGCCTCACACCCTGACAGTAAAGAATTTCTTCCTAATATTTAATCTAAACTGACCTTTCAGTTTGAAGCTGTTCCACTTTGTCCTATTACTATATGTCCTTGTGAATAGTCCCTCTCCAGCTTTCCTGTAGTCCTCCTTTATGTACTGAAAGAGACATGAGTTCCGAGAAACTTAGAAGCTTAAGTTTTTTCAGTCCTGGACTTTTCATCGAGAATGATCCTAATGGAACTGTTCCAGCTGTTCCAGTGATAGTAATGGCAAGAACATTACAGTAAGGTAAAAAGGAGGCACCTACTAGAATTTTAGTGTTTCTTAGCATCTACCCCAGATGGACCAGAAAACACAGAAAAAAGAAAATTCTACGAAAGTACATGAACACTTCTGTGGCTGCTAGACCTGCGGAGTCACAGATGACTGCAAAAGAGAAAGGATTTAGAAGATCTGATGAAATAATTTTTATGGAAAACAAGTTGCTTTTAAATCCAAGTATGCTGCAGAAGCTCTTGCAGACATCTCTTGGCAGTAAAGAATACCTTTGTCTATGCTGGCATAGAAAGTCCAAATAATTTCACTTATGTAGCCACAAGTACCAAAAGTGCCTGTGTGAGTGACACAGAAGGGCATTGGTTCCTCCAGCCCACTCTACTGTTTCTGGGAACTGTGGTCATTACCTAAAGATTCGAAAAACCACTCTCAGTTTCTGTGAAAATCATAGTGTGTTTCAGTTATGTCATGCTTTCGCCTGGAGGACTTGAACCCCCTGAAAAACACAGGTGCAACAATGCCTTCCACACATCTAAATCCACTCACCTGAACCAGAGCAAGACTTGGTATAGGAAACACATTGTACTAAGGCAGTTCTAGAGTATTCCTTTCCATCAAGGCTTGAACAGAGCACATTATAATCAGGGGCAGCTGAAACAATTAAGAAAGCAAGGTCAGGATCTAAACATAGAGCTGTGTGTTTAACAGGAAATGAATGCTCTTCATGTTTTGAAAGCTGTTGCATCAAGCATTGTTTTCTGTGAAGATCTGACTACAAAATTACCTTCTTTTTGTTTCTTTTCTGTTTACATCAGCAAATACATTTGGGATTAGACATAGACCAAAAGCACTGAGCCAGTGCCACAGACAGACTCAACTTGCCCAACAATTTTTAACCTGTTAGCATTACCCAGTTGCACAAACACACAGCTGTGGGGTAAGTGACTCCAAGCCTTGCAGCACATTGGCCACTCTGATAGCTGCTCAGATGCACATTTGCATCTGAAAGCAGGTGGCTGAGTAGCATAAGTACAAGGCTGTTCATTTTCATCATTGCTTAGAATATTTTTAATGATTTAACTTCAATTGCTATGTCTTTTAAATCTATTTGCAATTATTAGGAACTTTCTTCAAGGAAGGACCTTTCTTCTCTTTACATCTTGAATATAGAGTACACTGCACTACGGTCTCTGCAGAAAATTGGCATACCTTGTCAGATTTCCTGACTCTAGCATTCAGCCCATTAAACTAAATCTGCTTTCTCAAATCTCCTTACCATTTTGTACATGAGCTCTAACCCACATTTGTGTTTGCAGCTGTCCTCCTCAAGCATCTGTGAAGTGCAGAATCAATTGATAGAGGAGGTTCACAAGCTGAATTTTGTAAAAGAAAACAGCAGTGCAACCTTTATTGAGAGAAAATTGAGCTTGGAAAAAAAGAAACCTGTCCCTTCTCCGGTGAGTACCATACATCCAAATTATGCATGATACATCCTCTTTTGAAAGCTTTTAAAACAAATCCATGTTTATGCTACCTAAAGGTTTCAGCCTGGTCCCTTCACTGTGACTCTGAATCAAGTCATTGGAGTGAAGCCGTTCCATTGACCAGTAACTTTTGAAGATTTTTCACTTTTTTCATGTTATAATCTTGAAAATCCACTTGAAATTACCTCTGATTATCCTTAGGTCTTTAAGCACATGTTAAATCTAGGGCTGTACATGTAAACTTTGGTTATTTCTTTTGTTACATAGTCTTATAGTGCATCTTAGTCCTGTAATTCGGAAGACTTTTTTTCCCCATGTGCTTAGCTGTGTTATATGTATGGGTGTTTATACACATATGCACACACATATACCCTGACAGCAGAAGATTTGAAAAACCCACCAGGAAATCTGTGTGTTTGTGTTTCCCTGGCTCCCAAACTTATCAGACTTTTCCAGAGTTTTTAGGAGTCTAGTTTACAGTAAAACAAAGACTTGAATGCAGGTTTACAGGGGAAGCTGAGGAAGCTCTAGGATTCTGTGTTCGTGCTTCTGTGGTATGTTAAGTTCATATTGATGTGCAGCACCTCCCTCCCTGTCCTCTAACCAAACTCTGAAACAAATATGCTTCCAACAGTTAGTAGCTCCTTGCCCTCATTTAGGGAAGCAATTTCACACAAAAAGCAGACAGTTAGGGTACCACTGATTTTTTTTTTGACTAATGCCTTATCATGCAAGTTGTTATGTATTCTTAGCACACCTCAGCCTGTTTTTGCATTATGTTTTTCTTGCGATATTACATAGGAATAAAAAGGTCATTGCTTCGGAAAAACAATTAAGCAAGAGAGTTCACGTACAGAACACAATCCCTTTGAGAGTAGAAGAGAGTCTAAGAGGTCTTTAATTAGTGAAATTCCTACATTTCTTTAAAATCTACCCTTTACTGCTCACTTATTAATACAGCAGTTGGACAGGTCTTTCCTGCATATGCAAAGGAGATTTGGTCACATATAGCTGTGTAAGTGACTCCTTGTTCAATGAGTAAAAACACAGGGCCAGTTGCCACATGCAACATGCACAGATTTTTCTGCATCTAAGTTGCTCTAGCAACAGCCTCAGCATTATTGAGTGTGAATATTTTTTTTTTGCTTTTCAGCTGGAGCCCCCACGTCAAACAGAAGGCCACAGGTCCAAGCTGTTGTCTGCATACAGCACCGAATCGCTGTACCAAGCCAAGCGCAAGTGCAATGCCACCCAGGAATTTGATATTGATTTACATGAAGGAGAACTGGTGGCTGTTGTGGAGCAAAAGGACCCCTTTGGAAGTACAAGCAGATGGCTTGTTGACACAGGACGTAAGTTCTCTGCACAAAGATCCCAGTAACAGCTTCCTTTTGGGATATTGATTTCTTTTCATTCTGGCCCCATCTGCTTGCCTCTGTCATACTGACAGCTGCATAAAATGGTTGGTTTTGAAATGATTTTAGCAGCGTTTTGCTGTTTGTTTATTTTCTGTCTCTTTATTCATGTTTCTAGTCCTTAAAGGGTACGTGTATTCCTCCTTCCTGAGGCCTTACAATCCAGCCAAAGCACAGAAGGATGTCACAGAAAATGGCTTTGGTGATGATGATTTTGATAATATCAGCCTCTTTGTCTCTTCACGGCTGTCCACTGACAGCAGCATAAGAAGTCCAGGGCACAAGAAGAGTGACAGCAGCTCGTCTCTTCACTTCTGTGAAAATCCCACAATTAATGGCACAGGGACTGATGCTTTTCAGGATATGGATGATCAACATGTAAGTATGATACACACTGTGCCTGTCTTCTCCTTGCTCCTATTTAAAATCTAGAATTATACTGTTTCTAACTTAAACGATTTCCTTTTACACCAGAAAAGACTGGCACTAATCTGTCAATGTGACATGGGAATTTGTCATCCTCTCTTCTTAGGCAGCTATGAGGGAGGAAAAGAGAATCAGTTAAACTGTGGATTGCAGTCCTGTGTCTCAGAAAACACACTGTTGTATTATCTCATGTACAATGCCTCATGGTTCTTCTATGGAGCAGGAACCTGAAAAATAGGATTTTGGGGGATTTTTTGACTTACCATTGACAAGCAAACTGTGGCAATGCTGATCAGCAAGGCACAGAAGTGACCCATATGCCACATTTGAGTACAGGAAAGGTGACTCTCCTTGAAGAAACCTTGCTGGACAATTCTTTATCCAATCCATGGCCACTTGGTGTGAGCTGAAAACCTTACTATTGTAGTAAGGTGATGAGGTCTTGGAGCTTGATTTGTTCCTCCTCATGAAGAATTCCCCAGATCATTCAATTTTACTTTTTATTTTGGCCCTGCCTAGCAATTGCAGGCCATGTATTTCTGCATTGGTTTGTATACATTATTACACATTTCTTCTGTTTACAGAATTCATACCGATACACAATGACAGGGTAAGATGTGGCTATATTCTTCAATTCCGATTTTGGTTTATGTGGCTTTTGTTTTTCAGACCTTCTATGCTGTTTATGCATTTCAAGCAAGAAATGATCAAGAACTCAGTCTTCAGGAGTACCAGAAGGTTAGGATACTTCGGTTTTCTGACCTGAGTGGCAATAAAGAATGGTGGCTAGCTGAAGCAAAAGGTCAGAAAGGATATGTACCATCTAATTACCTCGGGAAGATGACATATGCTTAGGAAGGGAAGGGCCTGTTGAGTCAGTCTGTCTGAAGCAGACAGAATAATCATCTGCTACATTTTGCAGCAAGCAAGACAAACTCACAAGTGATTGACAGAAGCCATGGTATCCAGCGCACAAATGATATTGAGAACCTCCGTCCTCCAAAAGCCATCACTTTGTCAAGATCTGAGGGAGGAAAGATTTAACAGGAAGACTGATCCTGATTAACATCCTGAAGAGCTTGCTTTTCTATTACCCCGTAATTTTCTCTTTTGTCAAAGCATCCTACGTCAAGAGTCAACCTACAAGTACAAATCACAGCTGAAGTTATGTTTTTATTCCATGATATTTAGCAAATAATATTCAAGATGAAGAGAATTAGCCTTGAAAAAGGACAAGTTCAGTCATTAGGGATACTGTAGGCTGAATTGTTCCTTAACTGCTATCTCAATGAACATAGATACATTTTACTTGATCTTTTTGATTGTCTGTTTTTATCCTCAGCCACTTTTGTAATGAGCCTTTTTCTCAGAGGAGATTATTGGAGTAAAAGAAAAAGGGCTTCATTTCTTAGGAAACATTTCAACTTACAATATACCAAGTGTGGTGGTACCAATGACTGGTCCCAGGGAAGAAGGTATGTTTAGTTAAATATGGAAATGCAGGGAGGAAAAAGGGACACAAGAAATAGCTCCTGTGAATTAAAGAAGTTACAGTTTTCAAAAGAATTACACAACTGCTTCATAGGGTAGAAATAGTTTGTTGTATTATGCAAGTGCCCCAGGTTTGAATTCCACGTATGCCTCCACACTAACTTCTTTAGTGCAAGATCTGTGTAGTGAAATGAAACCTTTATTATTAGTCTTGGGAAAAATATTGATTTAAAAAAAAAAAGAAAAAAAAAGAAGAAAAGTCCAGTGGTGCCTTTGAATGAACATTTACTGTCTATCTGATTCTTTAAATCAGATACAGGGATCATAATGTCTAGTGAATAAACTAGGACTTAAGATTCATCAAAATTTCTCTTCCAGAAAAAAAATAATTCTCAAAGTGTCTGATGTTTGATTGAACAGCGAAGAATGTATCGATGAGCTCATTCACTGCAGACTTCAGAATCAAAAACCCTATATTTTGCTGAAGTATCCTCAACACAGCTGAAACTATTTTCACAAGTTAATATAGTTCACATTGCATATTCAATGAGCATTAAAAACAAGGCATTCCAAGAAGGGAGCTGAATGTCAAGCAGTACTTCTTTAGGTCCACTGACTATAGTGACCCTTAGGTCAGATCAGTGCCCTGCACTTAAACCAGACTGAGTAGTGATAGGAAACATGTCTTTGGGATTATCATCAATAACTAAGTGCTTGTCACAATGTATTTGAATGCAGCAGTGCCAAGGTCCTCTGGTGAAAAGGGAACACCTTCTTGTGCTAATCACTGCAATAAGGAAACAAAAAAGTGATTATGTCTGCAGCAAGTAGTGTAATTGAAGGTAAACTCCTGTCAGGTATTTTTTGTATGGCATAATTTCTCATACTGACCATTAAAATGACAACACTATTAAAATCAAGGTGAGGGTGGGAGATTGAGGGCACACAGAAATTATTCTGAAGTTTTGTGTAAGTTTCCACTTCCTATAGTTGAAATGTGGGGTTCAATGATGAACTGATTCAAAATGCTTAGCAAGATGTAATAGGAAATAACCTGTCAGTAAAGAAAGGATGAGAAAAGTTAAGGCAGTTGATGCAAACAATAGCTTTTGCTACATTAATGAGCCTAGTTCAATTTCATTTGATGTCCTCAATTTTCAGATTATTTTCATAAAAGGGTAGAAAAAGTTGTCAGTCTTGCTCACAGGATGAATGCAGTGGATCACAAAGATTAGGACCTGTTGGACTAAATCATATGATAGAGAAACTTTTAGAGTTCTCTGAGATGGATATCCAGAATCTGGAACAGGAATCTCTGTGAATTACTGCTATCCAGTGAGCAGCAACAATAGGTAAAACATTATTTTGCCTTACTGTACACCACCTCAGGCACTAAAATCTTGCTGTTTCTATAGCAAGCAAAAAGGTCTCTCATTCATTTTATGAATGGATTTAGCTGCTTTTACGGAAAATTTCACCTTTAGATAAATGAAGAAAATACAGTGGAGAGGGAGTATCAGCTTGGAAAGAATGGACTGAAAGACTCACCCCTACTGAGCTTGCACTCCTTTGGCTTTTATATTTTGAGATTACAGGAAACATACACACAAGAAGCTTTTCAGTTATATCTTACAATTGAAAGTTTTATTTGGAGATGATCTATACTTTGCAATAGTTGAAAGTTTTAGAAATTACTGAATTGTGCTTAATAGACTTAATGCAGTCATGTAAGCACAATGATGAAGTTTTATATTTCAGACAATGGAATTAATTAAGGAAAAGAGGAAGAAAAGATTTCTTAAGTCTTAGCTCTGAGAACTCAGCTTGAGTCATAGGGAGAGCTCTGATTTCGAGTGTTATGTACATTTCCCATGAAAAATCAGACTCTGTGAAGGTGTCTCAAAGTGCACTTAAATGCTGCTCTCCAAAATATTCACCAGGTATCCTGATCCTGAAGTAACAAGGAATGAAGGATGAAATGTACTGGAGTTGATTGCTTAAATGTCATTGAACTTCTGGGGGACTTGGGAACTCCTCATAGGTACAAATGAAATCCCAGTGTAGGGTTAGGACCTGTAATAATTTTTATATTGTGGGATGACTTTATTATAGCCTCATAACTTGGGATATGAAAAAGTACTTCATTAGGTATCCAAGTGGATTGGCTTATGTAATTTAAGAAATTCAAAGTTTTAGCTGTTATCATTTGATATTATGAATATGTTGCAAACTTTGTTTAAAACAGATGAATGCAAACAACAATTGTAAAAAAATTAAGAGATGCTCCTTGAATCTAAAGCCATTTGACATTAATGAGATTTACAATAATTCATATTAGAGTTGCTCAGTCACATTTTTATTAAGATTGTGCTTTAAATACTAGAAACTGGGCTATGTTAGGGCTCCAGAAATTCCTAAGAATATGCAATGGTGTTGCTGCTGCTTTTTTTTTAATGTAGGAAAGGTTACAGTGTTCTAAGAGCTTTCTTATTAATGGCAAAACTAATTTATTTTGATTGAAGCAGGGACAGGCTGCAGTTTAATGGACTGATGTTGTGTTTGTTCAAATGTGTGTTTCACGTACTTGATCTGTTGTGACAGTGAACATGCACAAGTACTTCCAAGACTGGGTCCACTCAAACTGAAGTGCTTCTCCATTCAGGGAATATTCAGTGTTGCCTTTGATAACCTGGAACGCAGAACATATCCAAGCCAGTGAACACCAGTGCTAGGCTCTGCCCTCTGGCACCTGTGTGCTTTACTATCGTCCCTTTGTTGGATGGTGCTTGCTAGCTTTAAGCAGGGGTTCACTTTTTCAATGCAAACACAGACAGAAGAATTATTCCTTCTGACTTTTCATCTTTGGAAGCTTCACTGACTAATTACCTCCTTCAAACACTAAAGTATGCTTTTGCTGTCAAGATAGCTTTTAAAAATGAAGATATGTGAAGTGGACCCAACACCTGCAGTAGGAAACACAGCCATGACAATCCTTGTTCTTGCAGATCTGATAATTCCTGTTACAATATTGTTTGTTCAGAAATAGTGAAAAAATTCTTCTTTAAATTATTGCAATAATAAAAATGTATTTTTGTAAAGATGTTTCTTATTTAATTTTTAAACAAGATGTTTTCCAGAAGCAAAGAGCTTTATATGCTATCCATATCTGCCTGCAAAATTAACAAATAGACAGTTGCCTCAGATAAAATGCTGCATTTCTACTATGCATCCTAGCTTATCTATGAAAATATTAGAACTTGTCAAACACTACCAAAATACTAAGTGTGTTTAAAAATACACTTCAAGGTTCCAAATTATCAGCATAGTTCTGTTCTTTTCTAGCTTCTCCTGAGGTCGTGACCATTACTTATTGCTGTGTCCAGCCCGAGGTCTGTAATGAGTTGTAGTAGATAAAAGCTTGTAAATTGCAGAGCTTTGTGTTAGACCTTTCCTTTTAAACCCAGGTATCACCAGCATCTCCTCGTTCAGCCAGAAGGAGCATTCATGGAACCAAAGTAAGCTATCATTTCACATTACAGAGGGTATCAGAATTCGGGCATCTATGAAAAAAACATATTTAAGTGGAAATAAAATATTAGCACACCCATTTATAAAATGTGTAAGGAAAGTCACATAGCTGTTTTTATAGTAAATCACGGAGCAATTTGGTTTGGGGGCAGGACAATCTTCCAGTTATTTTTTCTAAATAAGAGGTATGCTTCTCAAAATTCAGACAGGTCTTCCTTCTCTCTGCCCTACATTACATTCCTCAACCTGACGTACAACTTCAGTCAAACAATCCTGTAGAACAGACTCCTTTCCTGAAAATACAGTTGTTAATTCCATCTTAACTATAACATCAAAGCAGAAAGCAACAGTTCCCTTCAATCTACTCTGTTTTTCAGCAGTGCCTATCTTACAAATTCAAGCTAAACACTTGATCCAAAAGACCCAGTCTCTGCTATAAATCCTTCCTGATATAATACTTCAAAGAATCACAATCCTAACTGACATTTTTATACCAACAGAAGGAGACTTTGTATTTCATTTAGGAAGCTGGGAAAGTTAGAGTGGAAGAAAGTCTTTTGCCGATACAAATTGTAGTTTTATTGTAAATTTTGCTAATATAGTGATATCAACAAGTCCAGCCAGACTTGGCCTTATTAGAGGGTAAAGACAGGAATACACAAAAGGTATAGCCTAAGTTATTTTACTCTGAATGGAGATACCCTACACTCAACCCATGCCAGAATTATAGATGTAAAAATATCAAGGTACACTTGAATCAGGTCTCAGAAGTATTTTAAATGGCATTAGCTACCATAATTTAAAAACAAGGATCATTTTTTTTCTGCCTATGTTCACCCCATAGGTGGTACCTAAAGTAATCTGCATGGTTCAGGTATCAGCTCCTGAACTCTCACAAGCAAAGCTGTATGTATGTTCGGAGGCAAGACAGAGGCAGCTAGCACCTTGAACATTCCTCTGGGAGCAGGTTTTACTACTGGAACTAACACTTACCTAGGAGCACTCCAGCCATTTAAAGAATCAATCTTCACACTACCGCTTAGTGTAGGCAATTGTCTTCTGATTAACACCTAGGAAGAAATTGTGCCTTCTGTTTGCTAATGGAAACTGCTTCTGTCTTTTCCTACTATACAACCATTAAAAACTGTCTGTGCTGGTAAGGAAGAAGGATGGGCTGATCAAAAAGCAGTGAAAGTTCTGGATTCCTCCTGCTCGTGCTGTTAGTTTTACATAGCCCTGGAAGCCACAGGCACTACAAAGATAAAAGCCTTCATTTTTTACCTCCACAGGAAATAATTGTTGAAAAATTATGCAAATTTTCCAGGTAGCTGAGGCAATCCTGAGTAAATGAAACTATTCCTTTGAATGTTTAAAGAACATTAGCCTAAATCTTAATTGTGGAGAAGAGAAATGAGGCATGGGAAATAGGTGCATGTATCAGTTTCACACATACTTAAAATACAGGATGTATAAGAAAAACTGTAGCTTTCACCCATGGCTATGAAAGTCTGTGTTGGGTTGACCATGGATGAATGCCAGGTGCCCACCAAAGCCACTCTCACTCCCCTCCACAGCTGAGCAGGGGGACAGAAAATAAGATGGAAGGTTATTGTGTCCAGTTAAGGGCAGGGAGAGATCACTCACCAAGGACCATCACAGGCAAATTAGATTCAACTTTGGGAAAATTTATGTGAGACTACCCAGCAAATCAGAGTATGATAAAGTGAAAATAAAACTAAATGTTAAAACACCCCTCCCTTATTTCTAGGCTTTACTCCCAAATTCAACGGGGGTTGTGGTCAGTTTACCACACATCATCTCTGCCGCCCCTTCATCCTCAGAGAGCTTTTTAACACTCCTCCTGGACTCCAACAAGGTCCCCTCCCACAGGAGAGTCCTCCACCAACCTCTCTAGCATGATTCCTTCCCACAGGCAGCAGTTCTTCATGAACTGCCCCAGCATGGGTCCCTTCCACAGGGTGCAGTACTTCAGGAATAGACTGCTCCAGCATGGATATCCACAGCATCACCAGTCTTGCCAGCAAATCTGCTCCAGCGTGGGCTTCTCTCTCCACGGGGCCACAAATCCTGCCAGGAGTATGCTCCGGCACAGGATTACCATGGGCTCACAGCTTTCTTCTGGGCATCTGCTTGCTCTGGTGTGGGTTCCTCCCTGGGCTGCAGGTGGATCGCTGCTTCCCCATGGACCTCCATGGGCTGCAAGGGCACTGCTGCCTCACCAGTCTGCACCATAGGCTGCAGAGGAACCTCAGCTCTGTTGCCTGGAGCACCTCTTCCCCCTCCTTCTGCACTGACCTGGATGTTTGTAGAGTTGTTGCCCTCATATTTTCCTCTCTCTGGCTACAGTTGCTGTTTCATACTTTTTTCCTCTTAAATACATTACCCCCAGGGCTGATGAGCTCGGCCTTGGCCAGTGGCAGGTCCTTCCTGGAGCCAGCTGGCATTGGCTTTGTTGGATACAGGGGAAGCTTTTGGTAGCTTCTCACAGAACCCACCCCTATAGCCCTCTCGCTACCAAACCCGGCCATGCAAATTCAATACAGTGTGAGATTTTTTCATGTTTAGAGATGCTCCCCTCATGACAGAAGGAACAGAGAGAAATTGCCAAGTGCTGGTCACAGAAAGCAAGACTCAAGATCTTTTTCCAGTGCCCAACTCAAACCAGTTCTTGACAACTGAACCGGAGACCAGCTGCAAAAAAGAGAGGGATGCACAAACTGTGAAGAACAGCTCAGGGGTAGAAGTGGAGAGTTGGGAGACCTGACACTTTTCAACTACCTGTTTTAGTTGGGTGGTAAAGCATTAACCCACACATGGCTGGGACAGGTTTGAAGAACTGTAACAGAATGTGGCAGGATACATGGAAACAAATGTGGGGTGCTTGTGGGTGTAAGAACTAGGTCTAGTCAGGAAAAAGCCAGGAATGCCTCCACAGGAAGCTCCCAAGAGCCACACCGCTCTCAAATGTCCTTTGTAACAGCAGTTGAGCTAAATGCGAGACCATACTGGGGCAGGGGAGCAGAGGGGGCTTATGCTCTGCAAAATGAAGAGAGACAAAGCCAATCCCTCTGCTCCTTCCTTGCATGAGAAAGCAGTAAATGCAGGTAACAATCATACAGGCTATGGCAGAACAGTGAAAAGACCAGAGGCTTCATTTTCCAGACCAGCTGGTAGACAATTCTTCTCTGATATATGCCAGGCTTATGAATTTTACAGCAATACTTTAGAGCCAGGAATACTCAGGTAATCAAAAAGTCTTCTGTGTTTCAGGTGTGCCAGAAAGGAAGCAAAGTTATTAACACTCAAAACAATTTCCTTAGTTTTCTTCTATTTTTTCCCCGCTCTCACACCACAAAACAATGTCATTCAATTAAAATATACACTAGTTTCGACTTACATTTCACTCCTATTCAACAGGACAATATTAAGGCTCTCTAGAGTATAAGAAAGCTTGAAAACACTGCCTTTTCTGCACTTTTTGCATGAAGTTTCTCACTGTATAAAAACAGAATAGGCCAATTAACCAACCTGCCAATGCAAAATTTGCCATTTAAATACACTGTTGTTTAACAGTTAGTTTTTGAAATTGTTTAAAAGAAAATACATTTTTTTTCCTGATGAACTTTATAATTTGCGATAATTAACTCTGCACAATATAGAGAACTCTGAACACCTGAAGCATTTTACATATTAGAATATGGGGTAAAAGAAGTGGCAATGACTTCCCAGATTAATAATCCTTTTATTATTAACATTTAAGAATGACGGTTTCAGAAAGTTCAATTTATTGTGTCCACATAACTGTGGATTTTTTAATATTCAAAAATACCCAATGTTTACAATTTCAAGTTTCAGTGCTCTGAGCTATAAAAACAGGAGCGCATAATAGTGAATTCCTCCAACATATTCAATTCACAGATTTGCGAAGGCAGAAGGAACACTAGAGTTATCAAACTTTGACCTCCTGTATAGCATGGGTTTTGGTCTTCCCTGATATTTTAACCTCCATTTCAGTCCAGTAACTAACAGATTTTCTTTCAGAAAAACACCAATGCTGCTGTTTCATAGAACACAACCAACAAAATTAGCAAGCAGACGTGCTACTTCTTGAGTTTCTTCTGAGCAGCCTTCTTCTTGACCATTTGCAGCCTTTTCATAGCATTGAGCTGAGATTCCTGAGAAGTTGGGCCTTTTAGGGAGGCTGACTGGTTGCCAGTATCCGTGGTGGCTTTGCCGGCGCTGCCCCCGCTGTTACCCGCAGTTCCGCTGTTGCCGTTCCCGCTGCTCCCCTGGCTGCTGGTGCTCGGCGTGGCACTGCTGGGACTCGGCAGGCCCACTTTGCTGACGTTGTCGCTGCTCACCGAGCGGCTCAGGGAGGTTTTCCCCAGTGTCAGAGGTGGAGGAGGTTTCAGTTGAACAGGGTTTGTGCTGTTGTTGGCAGAAGCTATTTTTGAGCCTAGTCCTGTTTTTGAAGTCGCCAACCCTGACAGACCCACAGGTTTCTGGTTATTTGAAGAAGCTGCAGGTTTCCCACTGGCACTCTGGGCTGTTGATCCCACTTTGGCAGTTGATGGATTGGCAGAGGAGGTTTTGGCTGCAAAGGCAGCCCATCCTGTAAGGCCACTCGTTGCTGAAGAGGAAACACTTGTACTGGCAGAGTTCCCCGACACTGCTGCTGAGGTCTAAAATAAATAAGCATTCTTATTATAGTAGCATCTATTTGTGCAACACATCACAGCAGGAATACATCAAGCCTCTGTTTCATTTCTTTTCCCAGGAACACCCAATGGACAGTATTTCATCACTGGTCACTGCAGTTGAAAGTATTAACAAGAACAGGAAAGGATGCCAGGTGCAGCCAAACTCTAATCTCCCAGCCACATGGAACAAATAATACGTTTTCTTCCTTTCCTTCTATACAGCACCATTGTGAACCCTCCGTAAACAATAAAAGCCCAAATTTGTGAACTATATAAAAGGTGGTGGCTTGCCTTCCTCTTTTTTTCTTCTTTATTGTTGTTACCTGGCATCACTTTTTAACAAGATGACAGATGCTTGAACAAAAATTGGATATCGAGCAATTCATTATTGCATTTATTACAATCTCTTGGTCAAAGTAGCAGTATCCTAAACTCTTTCCTTTCCCCCTCTTTGTTCTTAGCAGCCTGTACCAGAAAGAAAAAAGAAGACACCGGACTTCTTTCCTGTAGTGTCTTCCATTCAGGTACTACAAAAGCCAAACCTTCTGCACACATGGTTGCTTGCCTGCAAAGCACTATATACATTAACTGAGTTCCCACACCTCAAACCCTACAATCCCCAGGTTTCAGATGGGGATGAAATGTTGCATTATTAAAGCAGAGTTATAGCAAATGGCAGAGTCAAAATGGAAACTAAACCCCTCTACTCAAGTATAGTACTATATTATTGTATTTCCAGACAGTTTCTAAACAGTAAAGATGATGGATGAGATGAGGCCTCATGTCTTACAGCCTGTTTAGGCACATAAATAAGTCTGCTGAGTTGAAAAAAAGTATTCACAAGTATAAGTGCTTAAGCAATACCCATCATATTATTCATGATGGTTTGTATCCAGGCAGAGCAATGGCAAACATAACTTTGAGCACTTGAATAATTCCTTTGATTTTGAGTTAAAGCTGTGTTTTCCTAGGTAAGGGTCATGCTTTATTAGACTACTACGTTATTTATGACACTGCTTCTAGTTTACCACCTTTGACCAACTTGTGACAATATTTTAACTTGGGAGAAACAGAAATATGAAGCAACATAGAAAAGAATCAAAGAATGGTTTGGGTTGGAAGGGACCTTAAAGACCATCTAGTTCCAACTCCCCTGCCATGGGCAGGGATGTTACCCACTAGATCGATTATATGTAAGAAGTAGCAGTCTCCTGAGTTAGATCTCAGGGTCAGCTAATTTCCCTATTAGAGATTCATAGAACCATCTAGGTCAGAAGACACCTTGAAGATCATCGAGTCCAAGTGCAAACCCAGCACTGCCAAGTTCACTTCTATCATACATGTATATCACTTGACCACAGAGAGCAAATAATATATTTTATACAATTCACAGAATCATAGAATGGCTTGAGTTGGAAGGGACTTTAAAGATCTTCTAGTTCCAACCCCTCTGCTGTGGGCAGGGACACCTCCACTAGCCCAGGTCGCTCAAAGTCCCAGTCAAGATGGCCTTGCAGAGATGGGACATCCACACATTCTCTGGGCAACCTTCTGGTGTCTTACCACCCTCATAATACAGAATTCTTCCTAATATATAACCCAAACTTATCCTCTGTCAGTTTAAAGACATTTCCCCCTGTCCTATCACTACATGTCCTTGTGAAAAACCCCTCTCTAGCTTTTCTGTAGGCCGCTTTCAGGTACTGGAAGGCTCCCTGGAGCCTTCTCTTCTCCATGCTGAATAACCCCAGACCTCTCAGTTTTCACAGGTGAGGAGCTCCAGCCCTTCCCAGCTCCTTTGGCCTCTTCTAGACCTGCTCTAAAGGTCCATGTCTTTCCTGTGCTGAGGACTCCATACCTGGACACAATATTCCAGTGGAGGCTCATGAAAATCAAGTAGAGGCAGGACTACCTGCCTCAGCCTGCTGCTGGCCAGCTTCTTCTGATACAGCCCAGGATATTGTTGGCCTTCTGGGCTGCCAGGGCACATTTAAAAGGATTTCTATTTATATAAACCATAATTTAAAAAATCCATAGAGTAATTCTGTTCTTTCCCTTGTAACATAAAAATACATCCAAGAGCTGGATGTTTCAGGGACTTATTGTTGAAGTGTGGATTTTTTCCCCACTCTTTCAGTGTAAATAACTATGAAATGGTGCTGCTCAGTCCACATAGTGTGGCAGACCATTTTCATTCATGATTCTTGTGAGAAAAGATTGGTCTAATCAAAAAAACCCCAAAAAACCCTATGCAGTGAAATGTAGGGTTTTTCTTCTGGCAAATTTAAGCTACATTACCTTTACTTCTGTTCTCTTGAATGCTAGAAAAGCCGGTGGGGTCTCAGGTTTCAACTTAATTTCTGGTTTCTTGACCAAGGGATCCTTCAAAGCTGGTGCAACTGAAACCACTGCAGGAGCTGGTTTTTGAGGTGGCTTTTGTGTCTTCTGAGCCTGTATAAGTGGTAAAAAAACCCCAGCCCAAATTAGTTACAGACCCCACAACACTGGCTGTTTTGACTGTTAACAAAAAGCGTGAGCATTTTAAGATTGCAATCTAGTATTTACAATTTCAGGTTTAATGGTCCCTGAGAAATGAGGTAATAGGGGATGTGGAGACAGTGCTGGTTATGGTACTGGGGACAGGTTCAGCCACAAAGCATCCTGAATAGAACTTGCTATTTCAGCATGGAGAGAGTAGCAGTGTTGACACTTAGGGAACAGGAAAGCACTGGGCCTTTACAGGAATAAGGCAAAAACAGGTAAACTTGCAGAAGACAGGGACATAATCCAGCAGTACTGGGATGTGGGCTGCAAGAGCCTGCTAAGAACTGGCAGGCAAAATGGCAGAATTTGTGCCAAAACAAAAAAAAAATAAAGGTCATATTGAAGAAAACTGTTGAATGGCTGCAATGGCTACCCTGTGCAGAAACTGACCTCCAGCAAACACTCCTCTGAGTTCAAAGGTCTGATGATCATCAGAATAATCATGTATTTCAGTCAATGATGATAATTCCTAGGCCAGGATCTTATATTGCCTTCTTTTCTTGTTTCTTAGTAGAGCCATTTCAACAGGTAACAACTTGCTAAGTTATCATAGAGCAGTTTCAAAACATATTTTCTGCTGTGTAATAAAAGTGTCATTTTAAAACGTCATAACTAAAGTCACTAATGTTTCATGCACCCAAAGGTGCTGTCTTACTCTCATGTTTGTTTCTCATAATGAGATGAGTGGGACGCTGGTGGGATCTTGTTTAATCAAGAAATTAACATGCAGATCAATAAAAATAAAGGGTTTTTTTTCATTTGTTTTTTTAAACTGGAATGTGCTACCCTCAGCTTATTTTTGAGCTTGAGAAAACTCAACATTGAAGGTCTGAACTGAAATTTGCAGTCTTGTCCTACAGGAAAAAAAACATTCATGTCCAAAACTGAGAAGAAAACTAAAACTGTAGGGATATTGGATAGACATGTGCTAAAAACTGAGTATCACCTGAAATTAATAAAACAAAGGTTTCAGCTGTTGCCTGCCAAATAGGAAATAAACCTATTTCACTCTTCTCCACTCAACTTCTCATTTTTAAAGAGCTTTTTTTTTAAGAAGCACATTACAGAATGCTCTTTGAGATGCTACATTAAAAAACACAGCTGCAGCAAGGGAAACCCTGCTGAGAAAAACCATTCTCCAACATGCTTCCAAAGATTCCTCTAACCCATAAAATATTCTCACATAGTAGAAATAGCCTGCTGTATTCAAATAGTGCTCACACGAGACAAAAAACTGACTCCTACCATTCTCTTCATCTGCCTGGTACAGCGGGCACAATACCATACAAGTCGAGGATCATTCACTTCCTTGTCTGTCACCTGAGGTTTATGGCAATCCTGGTGGTAGAGATTATGGCACTCCTGACACTCCACTAGCTGATTCACAAAAGTAACTGTCATTTGCCTGCAGAGCAAATAGTTAAGAACAGATTATAGAAGAAAGCACTTGGGGGATTATTCAATTGTTGAAAATTTTGCAAGGCTTAAGACAAAAACTAAAAATATTTTTGCTTTCACGTATCTGTGGCAAATTAAATGTATTCCTTTTCCTCATGTATTAGTTCTTCCTAACTAGTATTTTAGAAATTCAGTATTTTTAAAGGTAATTTCTTTCAAGAAAATCTAAAACTTAAATATGTGTATATGACACATATTAAATATGTGTATATTAAATACATAATATTAAATATGTGTAATATTTAATTATAAATATTAATAATATTAATATTAAATATGTGCATATGACAGTTATTTCCCTGTTTGATTTTGATATTGGAAACATAAGTCTTGCCTGCTTTGCTTCATCTGGATCTTTTTATGGATACAACACTCTATACCAGTTATGACTTCCTCACTGCATTAGCATATGAAGGCCTAGTCTCCATTTTGATAATTTTGCTGCAAGCTTTAGAGAAGTACAGTTCAAGAACAAACAATTTCTCAACGACAAGCCTGTAAGAGTGCTTTCTGCACAGGATTTCAAAGCACCATCATCCAAGCTCTACACTACTTTGAAGATGTTTTATTAGCCATCCTTTCAGTCCCTACTACATAAACAGACACGTGGAATTCGAGATAATACCAGAATCATGGAAAGATGGAATAGAAAGGATTAATTGTGCAGTCCTGCCCTGAAGCAAACATGCAAGCTGGTGATGAGGACTTCATTTTGCATGGGCCTCTGCTGAAAGTAATCACCCTGTATAAATGACACATTAGTGATATATACATGGCTGGAACTCTGCCTGTGAATTAGCCAAATACCATTTTCCTAATGATTTCTTCTTTCAGATGACAAATCAAGCTATTTAATTGCTAAGCTGCTTTTACTCATATCCCTGAGGAGCAGGTACCCAGGTAACCATGGAAACTCTATTTGTAGATGGGTGGGGAAAGGTAATCCCTTATTTCTTTATATAACAGAAAAATGAAGTCTGATACTTCAACATTTTTTAAGAAATATTTCTCTTTTAAATAGGCTATTTAAAAACACAAAGAGAAACCTTTCTGAAATCCCAGGGTCCATTATTTTACATGCAGGATATGTAAACGATGTTTTGTTTGTTTCTCGTTCCTAAACAAACTAGATCCGAACAAAGCGTTGATTTTTCAACCTCACATCTCAAGCTGGGAGACTCACCCTATTTTAAAATCACAGAGAACAATTCTGGACTGATTAAAAACCCATGAACCCTTCATGCTCAGAAACAAGCTAAACTACTAATCTTTAAATGATGACTAAGAAATGAACCTAATGATTTTTTACCGTCAAACCCCAAACAAAATAGCATTAATAAACAATAAAACCCCTGAAATTTTGTTAATTCAAAACCAGTGTTTTTGAAAGATTTTTTTTCTGAGAGGAAAATGTCAGTATCATCTACAAACTGCATGTAGTATTTCCTCTTCATATAAGTGGGGAGCCATGTAACTGGTGGGCCCTGTTTTTCCAAGACCTACAGGTACAGGAGAGGGTGAAGTTATTTTAATATTCCCTCCCTCCTCATGCTTAACTTGACATAACAGGACAAGAAGGAAAAAATCACAGGCATCAACGCTCAATACTCGTAATTACTATGAAAATACATTTGGCACTTGGCAAATCTTGAAGAAACATTTCATGTCTCTGCTTTAGGTTTTATATCTATAAAAAGCAGTAATTAATACTTGAATGCACTTCTTTGTATTTGTGAACTGACAGCTGGATTCTTGTTAACTTGCTGCCTTAAGCAATATAAACTCTTTTGCTATGAACTCTACCTACTTTGCAATTGGACATGATGTTTTCATTCACAACTGGTTGTATGATTGATCAAGTTATTAAAAGATGTCATTTTAAAAATAGTATTCATACTTGAGTTATTTTACAGACTATCCAGCACTCTCATAGTTATTATGAATGGGGATGTCATTATTTTGGCTCAAGATGGCCACCCCAAAAACAGTGCATATATTGAAAGAGAGCAGTAAATAGAGAAATACTGTCTGACCAATGGGTTGGAGTCAGAACTCTGGAGCACAAGTCCTCCAAAAAACATCCAGTCCAGCTTGAGCTGGAGATCGAGAACCACGTGACATCAGCCTGAGCAGGTTCCATGTAAAATGAAAATAATCCTGAATGTCAGGGTCACTGTTGCCACCCCCTGTCTAACAGGTTGTTTCTTTTCCTGTGGTGCTTCCCCCTCCCTCTGGTATCAGCTTAATGAGAGCTATTTTAGTTAGCCAGGGTAGAGGCATCTTTTGCAAGAACACTTGAGTTGGTGACCACAAGTATGTGGAAGCAACGCCTTCGGCAGCCAGGCTAAATGTTGATTGGGGAACACCTGATGGAACCACACATCTGGCCTGTGCTTTTCAAAGCAGTCTTGGTCATGCTGGGCACAGAAGTTGCACTTTCTTTAGTTTCTTACTTTGCAGGCATTTCTCATTATGCCTGTGTCTTTCTTTGCCAGGGAAGACACAGAATTAATAATCCACAACAGCCTAGGACTGTCTAAAAACCCCCTTTTTGTTATCCCCTTCTGCCAAATTAGTTAATACCATACTATTTCTAGAAGCATTTTAACATACTACTGAAGGTGGCTTTGCCCCTTTAAGGAGACAGCAAAAATGGAATTTGCAGGAAAAAAAGGTAAAATTGGGATATTTAGTTTATACTTCTTCCTTTTTCAATGTCTACATTAAGAAACTAAATATTTGAGCTAACACATGGGAATAATGTGACATGAACTCTCATCCTTTCGCAATTGGTTACCAGTGTAATTAGCTGTAACATCAGAAATTTATCCTTTGTGAACTGAAGACTCCTCCTTATCTGCACAATGGGGAAGACCATGGGAATGATGGAAGAACAAAGATATAAGACCCAGTTTGCCAACTGACTTAAGCTGAATTAAAATACATACTTCGTGCCAAAAGGCCAGTCTCGTCCTCTTCTCTGTCCTGGCTCTACATTCCTACATCCATACTTGTGCCAACATAAGCATTTACTCTCACTGAGCTGACTGAAACCTAAACCTACTGAAAAACCCAAGTGGAGCGCTGATCCAGAAGCTGATTCAGCTGATCACAAAACTGTATGTGCATTACATCCCCCAAACAGTACAGGGAAGGAGGTAAAAAAACAGCCAAGCTGTTCCTTTTGGCAGCAGTGAGGGCTTAACAAGGATATAAATAATCTGTGAAATCGAATCCTGATTTGAATGATTTGATCCTAGGAGAGATATTCAAAAGTGTATTTTATACTTCTGTTAACACTAAATGTTACTGCTAGCACAATATTACTAAAATCCAATTTTAGAGCCCTTATAGGAAAGGAAAAACAAATCTGCCTTCACTGCAAGATGTATTTACTGACAAAACATAGCTATGTGTAAATTAACATCAAATCATTAGGAAAAAAGGAGTAACATTTATACATCTCATAATAATGCCACTTAAGAATGCTTCCAAAAGAGAACTGATTTTTAAAAAATGCTTGTCATTATCCACTAATATTTCAACTTGCTTTCCAATAATTAAAAACTGGTATTTTTTATTATGGGTTTTGTATCATGTGTGGTTTTATTTTTCACTCGCCTTTTCCTGAAGAAAAAATGCTCTTTTTCTCATTAAAGTCTCTACTTTCAAGAAACCATTTTAGTTCATGAAGGATGCTTAAATCTATTATCAATTTTGGGTATGTGCTTGAGCGATTTCCAGAATAAAAATTACAAGAGCTATTAACTCAATGGTACACAATAAAAAAGAAAAATGTAAGTACCTAGCAATGAAGCAGTGTTGACCTACCTGCAAACAACACAGGCTAATCCCATTTCCATAGCAAAGTCATCAGCACTGGTTTCCTCAAAGCTAGATAAATCAGGCATGGATAAATCCTTGCTCGTCTGAACTGTAATAGGAGATGAACGAGCCTCTTGCTTCTCCACTTTGGGCTTCTTTGGTGCATCAGCTCCTTCAGCAGTATCCCCTTTTGTCTATTAAACACACACACAAAGAATGTGAAGACACAAATTGCTAGTAGATTCTATTAAAATGAGAAAATGACTGGAACAATTAGATCAGCGATATAAGATGTACTTTACACTGCATACACACAATATAATTTAATTATATATGTTTTTCAAAATATTTATGAACTAGACACTCAAGCCCACTTTTTGTACTTACTTCACCTCAAAATCCTTGAGAAATCTCTGGGAAACCACATTTCAACTTGCTACATTTTAGTAACTTGTTATTGCCAGGATGATTTAAAACACAGAGTCACAGAATCTTTTGGCTTGGAAGGGACCTTTAAAGGTCATGTAATCCAACCACCCCAACAATAAGCAGGGAAAACAATCCCACAATAACAGGACTTTTGTTGGAGTGCCTAAACAGCACTGATTGGCTAATGCAGTCCACAAGCTATGCACCACTAGATGAGCTGATATACAGAGATTGAAAACGGGAGCTTTAGTCTAAACCATCTTTGAGTTGATATTTCAAGTTATTGCATTAGAGAACAAGAATCACTTACTTTATCAGCAGATCTCTTTTCTGTTTCTTTTTTCACCTTTTCTGATGCAGTGGACTTGCCATTGTTGTTGCCAGAAGGCAAACTAGAGGAAGCTTTAGGCTCTTGCTTAATAGGTTTGGTAACAGATACTTTTGGTTGCTCTACTTCCTAGAAATAGAAACAAAAACTGAAGGCAAACCCTACACTTGAAATATTTCCTAGTTTGCAATTAGTTAGATAACAGGATAGGCAAACAACATGTCATACAACACCAATCAACTACATATACATTTTTGAAAAAAAAAACATTTCTTAGATATTTCTATATCATGTCAACCAATTAATGTGTTTAAGTTGCAGACAATTAATAAAACTTCCCCTTACCACTCACCTTCCAGAGGAAAAGGTGCTCCTTTTCCAAAGACAGATCCTCTTTGGAACATTAATTAAAAAGGAAGACATTTCTGCTTTTAAAATTCAAAAAGATAACGAACACAAATTTTCAGATAATTCTGAGGACAAAATTCAATATAAGCTGAAAACACAGCCTGATACCTGATGTAACCAGACATCAATACTTCATTCCTTCATGAAGAAAAAATATTGACCTCCGCTTAATCCCAGTCCACATTCATCTATCAGATGAATAAATTTAGATCTGAACAGAAATCAATAGTTCTCACTAATGACACTTCAGTGTCAGCAATAGACAATAGCCAAGAGAGGCTGTAAATGAGCGATTAATCACACTAGTACACAGGAGCAAAGTACCCCCTCATGGCTGTAAGACGTCAGTAATTCTCTGCTCTGTACTGGGACAGGGCCTAAGCCTTGAGCTTCCGAAGCTTGTTGACTCTCTGTTGCATCCAGGGTTAGAAATGGATTTCCTCACCTGCCTGACTGTGGTAATCCTGTGTTCCCTACTCTGTTCTTGGATTTCATGGTCAACCACAAATTAATCCTGCAGTCTGAGAATGCAAGGAAAGGAACTCCTGTACTTTTTTTAATTTCTGAGCTTTGCAGTCCAACTGATACTGGAAACATACCAAAGAGAGGAGAACAAGAGATTTCCTCCTCTGGCCTGAGCCCCAGTTTCACCTGAGGGCAGGTGACTACATGCCAAGCTGTTATTAGAACTGGTGCCCCAGCCTCTTTACACTATTATTTGTCTCTCTGCTTCCTTTTAAACCAACAAATCACTTATTTGAGCTCTGAGAGCACCTAAGAGTTTTGAGACCAGTGTTGGAGGGAACTGCAGTTTAGGTTTCAGGGAGTTAATTTGAATAGAAAGGAGTCACACAGAAAAAACATGATATATGCTGAGCAGTAACAGTGCTTTTTAGTTATTCAGAACCATGTAGATGTAGAAATGAAATATTACTAATGTATCAGCATACAGACCATCATTATAGCATACCAGGCTGAATTCCAGGCATCCTAGGGGAGAAGACTACCTCGTTATCCATATGGCAATACGTAGCAGCATGAGGATGTCCCCACTTGGTTATTTCCATACACTGATCTTGGATTCAAACAGTCCCTCTAGCAGGTGTTCAGTGATTTTCAGTAGATGAAAAATAATGTTTGTCCATTGGACAGCAATGGTTTCAGGCTGCAAATCACTTCTGCTTTGAACCATTTCGTGCTTTTCATTCTCATATGACTTCATCAACAGAATTTCAAGGAAAGAGATTCAGCTTTATCAGTAAATAGCTTGTTTTGTTTCATATTTATCTGTGGCAGAAATAATCCACATTTTAAAGACTTTTTAGCTCTGAAATGTAACTGCAGCAATATTTAAGTTTGGGTTTACCTCACACACCATGTCTGATATAATGCTGAAAATCTCTTTTAAAGGTCTTGGTACATCAACAAGGTAAAGTGATTTTTTTTCCCCATTAACTTCTGTTAATTGAATGGATCATGTTGTATAAAAAGGGAATGATGAACGCGAACATTCCATAATTACTATTTCCTCAACTTCTGATTCTCTTTTAACATTCCAGCTACAAAAGAGGAACCAGGAATAGAAGGAGCTCTATAAAGCCATACAAAAATGGCCCATGCTCTTTAACACCAATACCTTCTGAGATGGACGATAGCTTGACTCAGTTCCTCTGGCCAAAGACTCATCAAGAAGTGCTTTCAGCTTTTCTGCAGAGTCCTTACTCTTCGAATGCAAGAAGCCCAGGGCTTTCAGAAAAATGGGATCAAGCTCCAAGTTCACTGTAGCAGCCATAGTGGTGTCTTCAGGACAAGTTAAAAAAAAAACAAAAAACAATGACTTTATTCATATGGAGCAAAACTCAAACAGCATGTGGCTAACAGAAGCTTTTTTTTCCCAAATAAAATTACACTAAATCACAGGAAGGTTAATAGGTGAATTAATTATCATTAGACAAAGACTGATTGTGAACTTCAGAGCTGCAAAACTTGAATTTGACTTTATGTCTGAAATTATATCAAATTCATTCTTTGGCATATCTGATACTCAGAAACTAAACTCATTAAATGAAACAAGTATTTAATATTCTTGATATTTCATACATAAAGAATATTGAAAAGTATGCAAAATAAGTGTTAACTTCAAGAAAAGCAATTACTACTCTTCTCCTTAACATTGTTTGCAAAATCATTTCTAACTCATTGTTCATTTAAAGAGTAACTATGAAAAATCTTACTCGCAGAAAAATTAACTTTTGAAACTTCTGAAAAAAACCAGCTCCCAGTAGCATACAATATGAGATATATAAACAGCTAGTATTATTTTATACAAATATCTGAAAAAATACATTGTCCATTTTTAAATTTAGCAGAAACAATGAGAAAACTTGTAACTCAGATTGTGACTTATCCATGCCTCCATATGACAGTCTAAGTTTTAATGACAAGTAATGACTACCCAGAGCTTCAAGAAGTAAGAAAAAGGTTAGAACTAATTAAAAAAATACATTTGATTCACAGCAATACATTCCTGCACTCTGGAGTCTTCTCTGCTAATTTCATTTTAAAAAGCTCTAAGGAACTGCATTTACATCAAAAATTGCAAAGAATATCTAACAATATCTTACAATATCAAACTTAGTCATTAATTAGCAATTAATAATTAAAGAAATAATATGAGAAGTTATAGGGACACATCAAGATGCCCTTTTTTTATATTTTAACACAGTAATCTAGAAGATATTCCTGAAGAGTATTTCATCAGTTCTGCTCAAAAGCACTGGACAGCTTTTTCCGCTGGAGCTTCCAAGGTTTTGTCTGATGAATTCCTTTTGATATTCATGGCAGTGAACTTTTACCTCTCTGGCCAAACACCAGCAGTGGCAGCCTGCTCCCTCAACACTTGCCTAGAAGTCCCCAGGAACCTTTATCTCATGCTGAGCTTTCACGAGACACCAGAGAATCACTTGACTGAGATCATCAAGGAGTTCAACATACAGTAGACTTCACAGGGACTTTATCAATGGACCCAGCAGAGAGTTAAGAATGCTCTTGAAGAGCCTCTTCTCTCTTCCTTAATCTTTGCTACTTGACAAATCATTTTCTGATGGCCACAGAACTTCTGCTAGTAAGTACTACATACCAGTTACTCTGCTTTTTCACTGATCAAGCAGAGACTGCAGTGCAAGCCCCATCCAGACAATTCAGTTTCTCTCTGATGATTACAAAAAGTGAATTCACAGTGTATGGAAAGCAGATATCCTTTTCTTTAATGCATCTATCTCTGATACATGTTCAGGCTGCTCTTGAGATCTGTGGGTAGGTTATCTCCTCCATTTCTTTGTCTGTGAACATGCCTTGCAAGTGTCAGTACCACATACTCAAACTAGGACTCTGTTAAACACTCTGCTGAGTGAAAAATGTAGAATCTAAACACCAATTTCCAAAATTTTGTATAATTATCTGCTAAAAAAAAATCCCTTCAGTTCTTCTCTGAATCTTCTACTAAGAATATACTTGTATATAGGAAGAACAGAAAGCCTAACAGCCATTAGCAGCCAATTGAACATGCATAAATATACTAATTCTATTTTCACCTTTCTGAAGGTAACACTTTATTTTCTAGCCCTAGTTTTTTAAATACATATACTGAAAGGAACTGTTAAACCCCAAATTTCATAGGGGTTCTCTGTATTTATTCTTTTACTTGCTATGAAATTGCAGCAATTTTTTATCTGTTTTCAAGGGTCAATTATAATGTCATAGGCTACCTCAGTTACAACTAACATCACAAGAAATTTCTTATGAGAAGGGAGGGAACTGGACTTATTAAACAGTTCTAGTATGTTCATCTTAGTCACATATATTTTCAAATTAAAAAAAGAAATCTATTTGTGAGTTAGAAAAAGGAAGTCAAGTCAACGGAAAGATGAACACATCAATAACTGTCTTAAAAAAGTTCATCACCTGAAAAAAGTAAATTGATAATTTACTGTTATAAATAATTACAAAAATTTATTAATAAAGTCTCCTTTCAGAACCATAACAACACAACTGCCAAACAGGCTAATACCAGTAACCGGTCTGGTCCAAAAGGCAAATTCTTGCTTCTGGTAGTGTCCCTTTCCAGACATTTACAAATCAAACAGTTTTTAAGTATCAAACAGTGGTTTGACACTTACAAATCCAAGATCCAATTACATTCATTCATGTTTTCATTCATAAATTGCTCCTCTGGCAGTGAAATCAGCATACAGCAATGTGATAGCCTTGAGACATGGAGAGCAGAATGTTCTAACAATGACGCCATAGGCTATTCTGCATGTCAGACCTCCTTGACTTTCTTCTTGAAGTGGAATCTTTGTACAAAAAATAATTCAGATGACGTCTTGGAAAAAAAGTGCATATGACACTGCCTTTTCTGTAGCAGTTTGATAACACAGCTGTGACATTAGGGGACTATGCTAAAATCCTTGAACCCAGAGCAGAACTGGCTTTGCTCAAAGCCAGTGCCCCCTTCCTGCCACCCAGCATTCAGCTGTCAGGGTACCCCTAAATGCACTTTTCTCAACTTAGTTCTCTGTTGGACACTTCTTCACTGTTGTTTAAAAACTGTTTGATGACGGATGCGCAAGAACAAATATAAGGGAAAAAACACCCTGAAGTATCTGAGATAATACTAAAAATCCTACAATGAACAATCATGGAATACGCTCCCAATGTAGACTACTCTAAGTGGTTTAAATCCCTGTGGGGAAAACTAATGCTCATCAGTAGGTTGTTATTCTTAAAACACCCAAGAATTTTTGGATTCTCTCATTTCTTGAGCACACTTTTGTCTTCTGCCAAATACATACAAGTTTAATGGAGCACTATACAGAATACATAGCACTCCAATTTAACAGACTTTCTAGCTTTCTAGGGTGTACGAGCCCTCTTATTATTTATTTACCATCTACTGTTTTGCATGCCTACACATGTATTATCATAACTTGCAGTAAAAGGGATCTACTTCCATTACATTTTCTGATGTGGCCATGTTTTCACCCATCTGTTTCTGAACTCCTTTTCCTATTACTTTCTGAGACAGGTGTACTACTGGCGATACCCTTCCAAGAGATTTCTATTTATATTGCAATGCTATTATCAAACCCATACTTCTACAGACTCAGCATTATTTTTATTTTTCACTGACACTGAGGATTAAAAGGACTTTCACTCACATATCCTTTTCAGCTACCTTCAGCAGTTAACCTAAAACCCAGTCACATGAAACAGTAGCACATAATTCCTGCCAACACACTCACTGCACTGTTTATCAATAATTAATTTAAATTATCATGATAACATCAATTCACTTTTCTTTCCCTCCCTTTGGATTCTTCTGTTCCTCAGAACTTACCCTCTTCCTGACTAATCTATTAACAAGGATGGTGGCAGATTTTGCTTATACGCCAACATAATGTGATGGCAGATTACTTTCAGCTGTAATTTAAGTCTTAACAAAGTAGATCAAGAAAAATCTTAAAAGCAGGAAAAAGTCAACTTCTATTTTCAGTTTTTGCTTCTGTATCTTAATCAGGACTTGATTCATGACAGCATAATTTCTCAGTTACCTTCCACAAGGGACATTTCAAAACTCACACACTTCACTAGTCTGGAAAACTGTATTAATCAGAACAATTGTATTAATCAGTTCTCATTTATTTGTCAACTTCTCAAAAGAATCTTCTAAGACCAGAGTAAAATTTCCTGCTATGGATTTACTAGTACTGCTGCCCTTAATTTTACATTCTGTTCTACAGTATGTTTTAGAAAGTACTTTTAAATTAGTATTTCAATCAATACCGCTGTAAATCATTTATCAAAAATGTCTAAGATCACACTGTTTGCTGTTTTCTCCTCAGAAACAGTGCATTATTTCAGAATCACAGACTCCTTTAGTTTGGAAGGGATGCCATGTGCTCACCCTATACTATCTACTGTTCAAAGCAAAGCCAACACCGAATTCAGACCAGTTTGCCCCAGACTTTTCCAGCTGAATCCTGAAAACCTCCAAGACAGGAATGTGAAAAAACCCTTTGGGCAACCTGTCCCAATGCAATGACTGTCCTCATTCCCTTGCTTGGCATTGGAAGTGCTAAATTGTTCTGTCTCTCATTCCCCCTCGGAGCACCTACAGAGACTGGCTCTATCTTTTCAAAAGTCTCCTTAGGGATATAAAGGCTTCCTTTAGCTCCCTGGAAGATGGCATCCAACCCTCCCTTTGTCTCCAGATCTAGCTATTCTGTGTCAGAGCACAAGTCAGCTGCCCAGCCGTGACTTATCCTTGGTAGATTTGGGGATGTACATCCCCAATGTCCACCTGCTCCTCCTCA
>WBMV01003598.1:1267009-1305567 GCA_013396655.1 Campylorhamphus procurvoides | reverse complement strand
GGTGTGCGTTGTGCGTGTAGCGGTGGCGCTGTCATTGTCACTGCCGCTGGCACTGGCACTGGCACTGTCCATTGGCACTAGCACTGTCCCTGCCACTGTCCATGGCACTGGCACTGTCCATGTCACTGTCCCTACCACTGTCCACGTTCATGTCCCTGCCACTGTCCCTGTCACTGTACATGTCAGAGTCTATATCACTGTCCCTGCCACTGTCACTGTCCCTGGACATGTCACTGTCACTGTCCCTGTCACTGTCCCCGTCCATGTCACTGTCCCCGACACTGCCCTTGGCCCCGCCCTGCGCCCATCAATCAGCTCGCTCCATTCGAGCGGAGGACATAGTGTTAAAATACGTCCAGGGAGGTCTAGGCTGGACATGGGGAGGAATTCCTTCACAGGCAGGGTGACCAGGCACTGCGGTGGGCTGCGCAGGGAGCTGGTGCAGTCACCGTGCCTGGAGGTGCTGAAGGAAAGACGGGACGTGGCACCTGGCTGGCTGACACGGTGGTGTTCGGTCCCGGGTTGGGCTGGATGGTCTCGGAGGTCTTTCCCAACCTATCTGAGCCTGTGGTTCCCGGGCAGCACAGCGGTGTTCCCTGCTGTGCGGCGCTCCCCGTCTCCCCAGTCGCTCACAGGGCAGGGGCTTTTCCACCCTCGGGTGTCGCGTTATTCTGTGACAGGGCAAACTAAAGACAGACAAAGCAGAGCACTCTTTCCCCGGCCTTTGAAGAAAGATGGAGCTTTGCTGCGAAACCTTAGCCTGGAGGTGATGAAACTGAGAAGCACCAGTGGTGGTGGTGCCATCATGAGCGACTCGAAAGGCAAGGACTGTTTCAATAAAATCTCCCACTTTACAAAGATTTCCCCGGCAAACAAAGCTAATCCCGTTCTGCACTCTAGAAAGTGTCTCTTACTGTGAATCTAGAACCAGAAATTCTTGAGTTCTCATTTCCCGAACTGAACTGCTATACCAGTTCGGTGCTAATCTGGGAGATAATGCCGTGTTAACAGGAGCGGCATTTACTGTATAAATATTAGTCCATTTATGTTAGTTCAAGAAAGGAAATGTTTTAGCACTTAAGTGCTAAAGGTGAACACAGTGCTGTAATCACAGGAGTGGCATTTACTGTAGAAACATTAGTCTGCCCACAATCTCTCTGTAGTGTGTTTGTTCTTTGATGGTTTAAACAGAAAACAAAAAGGCCCTCTGTGGATCAGTGATTACTCCTGCTATATCAGAAAGACATCCTTCCAAAGAAACTAAGGTGTTCGTTTAAAAGCATGTACTGATATTCTGATTAAAACCTTAAAGTCCTTATGCAAGGTAGATGATGACTCTAAAATCAAGAAAAAATTGCTCTCAGGCGATTTGAAGTTCAGATAGAATTAATACAATGCAACTAAGAAATAAAATTGCAGTTATTTATTTAGGCTTGACTAGAACGTTATACCACATGTTTTCCTGCCAGTAACTGTTCGACAGATGATCACTGGCTGTATTCTGACCATGACAAACAGTGACAGAGCCAGGACCTGGATTTTAATCGACAAAATCTCCCATGCAATGCTCTCCCAAGCATGAAAAGACAACCAGCACGCTTCCCCTGTTGACTATTCAGGTAATGTCTAAGGTGTGCTTGGTTACCTGTGCTTCGCACAACATTGTTTTACGTGCTTAAGAGTAATTCTCAGTTATTTGCGGTCACATTCTTTCTAAAAAATTCTACTGTTGTTTTATTCTAATTGTATTGATCTAGATAGGTACTGTTCATTCTGCAGTCTGAGGCAATAGTGGAAAGGCAGTAGTTTGCAAGAGTTGTAAATTAAATCCAAAAGTAAAGGCAGCCCACCTGGTGCAGCAGTGACTTCTTACATGTTCATTTGGCTCCCCTGTAATACTCACTCATTGGCTAAGAGCAAATCGCTTTGGATTTTTTTTAAATGGTCTGCATAGGACTTTTGCTTTGGTCAGCTGTTTGCCAGCAAGGAGTCCCATTCCATCATGGGATATTTTTTGCCATGTACTTCAGAAAGAAATGTTACTGGAGTCTGTTTTGAAGGTTGAGAAAACAAGGCTTTAAGCAGATATGAAGTTTTAGGCAGTGGTATTTACAGTTTGAGAAATCACAAGAAAATGCAGTTGCATTAATCAGCATGTATGCACAATAATGTCCAAACAGACTGAAGACAGACATCTGCATGATTCCTTCCAGAAAGTGTTGAAAAAACTCTGATGCACAGACCATAAAGTAGTGAAATGTGAAGTATGTCTTCAAATACAGGCACTTAAGATGACTTAATCTTAGAGGTGATAAAAAACTGCTTCTGAACAGAGGTTCCTGAAACAGAACACCTTTTATGATTACACTAACATTATAAAGAAATGTATACATATACAGTATAGTAAAATATTATAGTAAAGCCACACATGTAGATGAGGTACATCAAAGAATGGAAGGAACGACTAGTGGGCTCATCTGGTCCAACCTCCCTGCTCAAGCAGGGTCATCCTAGAGCACATTACACAGGATTGCATCCAGGTGGTTCTTGAATATCCCCTATGAGGGAGACTCTACCACCTTTCTGGGCAACCTGTTCCAGTGCTCAGTCACTCACACAGTAAAGAAATTCTCCCTCATATAATCAGAATCATAAATCATAGAATGTCTTGGGTTGGAAGGGACCTTAAAGATCATCTATTTCCAAGCCCCCTGCCTTGGGGGCACCTTTCACTAGACCAGGTTGCTCATATTGAAGTGGAACTTCCTGTGCATCAGTTTCTGCCTGTTGCTTCTTGTGCTATTGCTCAGCACCACCAAGAAGAGGCTGACTCCATCCTCTTGACACCCCTCCTTCAGATACTGACAGACATTGATGAGGACCCCTCTTAGTCATCCCTTCTCTGGGCTGAACAGTTCCAACTCTCACAGCCTGTCTCATAGGAGACATGTTCTATTCCCCTAATGATCCTTGTTGCCCCCTACCAGACCTGCTGCAGGAGCTCCATGTCTCTCTTGTACTGAGGAGCCCAGAACTGGACACAGTACTCCAGATGTGGCCTCACCAGGGCTGAGTAGAGGCACACAATCACCTCCCTCGACCTGCTTGCAGTGCTCTTCCTAATGCAATGTATCATGCAATAACCAAGATTTACATATTTTAGACAGGCTAATGTCACAAACGTGGGTCATATTTCATCAGTTCTTGTCAACGCTGTTTCAGTGGAAATGTAAATATAATTTTGTTGTCCAGAAGTTTGACATGTAAGTCCATCCAGAGCTGCCCATGCATTTTGCCTTTTTAAATTCTTAACCTCCTTAAAATATTAATGCAGGAGATGAGAAAAGCATTCTTTAAGCATAGGAAGCAAATATATGTTAATTTATATGAAGATTTGGGAAAATGAACAGCCGGTGAATTCTTTGTAAGGTAATGTGTAAGTTCTGCTAAGGCTATTAAGCACTAAGTTCCAGTTCCACTTTCCTGAAATCTTTCATGCTTGGATGGATTTTGATATCCAAGCCAGCTGTTTTCTGAAGTTCAAAAGCAAATTTCTGTGTAAGACCTTAGTGAAGTTCAAATCAATATGAATTGTTATTTCTTAATCTGCTTCCAAGACAAGTTCAAAAACTGTTCTCAAGTCCTCTTGCAACCCTTTTCTATGGAGCTAATAGAGCTAGTGATGGAGCTAAGGCCTGTGTCCTTGCTAAATATTGAAGTCTGGTCACAGATTGAAGGCAGAATTGATCTAAAAGACTCTGAGCTAAACCTTTGGCTAGTCTGAACCCCCCCAAGAAGTCTCACTCAACTTCTGAAAGAACCTACAGGATTTAGTATCCTTGAGTTCATTGTGATGCTGAATACTCCTGTCAAAGAGCTACTATGTAAAATGATGATAATAAATTTGGATTTTATGTTCTTGGAGGAGCAACTAAACTAAAATATCCACTACTGTTGGGCTTAATTTCAAAAAGAGAAATTACATAAAAATGGATTTCTTTTTTTAAAAGGAAGTACTAGAAGGCATAGGTGGCAGAGAAACTAGTTAAAGAAACTATGTTGGATTCTGACTTGAAGGTTGGGAAAACACAGTCTTTGAGCACAGATGAAGTTTTAGACAAAGCACTCTACATCCACAAAATACCACTAAAGAAGGGTTCAGCCCCGGGCAAATTATGCATGTGGACAAACAGACATGCTGACCAGACCGATTCAGGGAAATCCTTTCAATTCTACATAGGGATAATGACGTAGAAAAAAATCTCTACTGAATTAGCTTCTCCATAGCCAGCTATATTGTCTAATACCAATCAATCCCAAACATATAATAAGATTCCCAATGTGCATTATTTAACATTATCAAGCAGAGAGACAAACGGTACCATACAGTTTCAATCTCCAGTAAAATCTGAGCTACTGATCCTATTAGGAAAAAAGATAAGAAGATGTCATTTTGGATTATATTCCAAAGAAATGTACAAATTTTTAGGGGAAAAATAAGCTTTTTAAAGATTTTTTTTAACTGTAATATTAGAAAATCATGACGTCTGTCATTTAGTTTTTACTACAGTGTTTCACCAGACGATCTGTCCCAAGATGTCAATTGAAATAACAGAGATAAGCATTAGAATGTTCAAAAATATTGGATAGTAGGAAAAAATTCTTCAGTGAAAGACTGCTCAGGCATTGTAACAAGCTGCTCAGAGCAATAGTGGAGTCACCATCCCTGGAAGTGTTCAAAAAATATGTAGATGTGGCACTTGATGACATGGTTTACTGGTGCTAAATGGCAGTGTTGGGTTAACAGTTGGACTTGATGATCTTACAGGTCTTTTCCAATCTCAATAATTCTATGATTCTATAAGATTATTTTTAATAGCTTCCAGACATCAATTATAACATAAAAGGAAGGTCTGAATTAGACTTGACTACAAACTAGAGATGAAATTTTCTCTCATAATTTAGTTTAATACTTAATGGTTAAAGACCTACTTGTATATAACTAATATACAAGCCCAGAGATGCCTTATCTATGAATATTGCCTTTAAGATGCATGTTCTCTTATTTCAAGGAGAACAACAGTATTAATGAATGCTTCTCTGGAATCTACCTACTGTTGTCACTTAGAATAAAATTAATGAAATATTAGAGGAGAAATTCCTTTAATACTGGAATTGCTCCTCTGGAAAGAGTTCTTAGCAAATTCTGTTGGCATGTCATGCTCATGTAAAGATACATCTTTGCTTTTTTTTTTTTTTGAAAGATATCAATGTAGATTATGCTGCCTACATAAAAAACACTCATCAATGTTCTGTCAGCATACTTTCCAGACTTTATTTCTACACATAAATCATTCTACTTTTGACACCATTATTGTAAACAAGAACTTCAGAATGCCTTTTAAACAGATTAAATATTTTGTTCAAGTTTCTCTCAAGTATCTCTCGATACTAGAAGTAGGACCATGAAGCAATCTCTAAGAGTTTTTAACCATAAATGCCTAATTCACTGGTCTCCTGTCAGAAGTGCTATTTTTCCTCTGTCACCAGGTTTGTGTAGTGGAAAAGATGACCATCAATAGCTACCTGCGATTAACAAAGTGATCCTGTGGACACTTCACCTGCAATGCAGCTTGGGTTGCAGGTATTATATGCTCATATACATACAAAATAAAATATAGGAAGTCCTGTACAACTCCCATAGTTGAGAAAGGTGGGAATAGAGGAGATATTTCTGGGAACCTATTTTATGTCTTTAGCAAAAGCTTTTAATAAATTCTTTATTATTTGGACTGATACATATGTCCAGCAGAACAATGTGGCCCATCTGTTTAAAGAAACCACAAAGAAAGATCAGCAGAAATGCTGATAAAAGCCCTGAGTGATGAGAATACCACATTTTCTGACATATTGCTGAATGTTTAACTCAGATTTCTTTTCATGTCCCACAATACCGAGGATTAGAGCTCTCTTCTCAATTATGTTGCAACTATTACATCTGCTGAGTTTGCTCTTTAGACTAATAAACTCACTCTGTGTGCCATCAGTGTTCAGAATGAAGTGGTCTGTTTTGGCCAGCAGTGAGAGATGATGGCTGGTGGCCAGTCTCAGGTAATAGAATGATATGAAAAGCTGAACAGATGTCATCAAGGTAACAGGACATACTCAAGGCTGTGTTGGACGATGGAAGGGTGTCTCTGGCAGAGTTCAAAGAGGTAGATTGGCTAGCAAAGAGAAACAGCAAGGGGCTACACCGATGCTAGAACTCTGGCTTAAAAATTCTGCAGAGTTCCCAGGGCACACACACTATAAGGTGAAATAAAATATGATTTTAACAGAGACAGAGGTAGATCAAAATTGCATAGTGCACACTTTTGAAAAACTTGATCCTCATCCTCCATATTTTGCAAAAACAAATGCATCTCTATCATGTTCGGAGCTTGGCATTTCAACCGGTGTAAAAGCTGTGGTGAATGACCACTAGAGGTCATTCAATGAGTAAGAAATAATTCAGTCTCAGTTGGGTGGTTTGCTGACGTGGAGTTTACTTATTTTGTTCTTTGTCATTAACAACATAAAGAGTGAACTTTACAAGAGACCTAAGTATTAAATTTCTGAAGATAAACAATATGGAAGACAATCCATATTCTCCACAGGTACTCTGATTGTAGGGCGCCCTATGTGACTGCTGACATTTTCAGGGCTGCTAGTGAATTTGATTGGGAACTAGACGTACACCAAGAAACCTGAACACGTTGCTGTGTGCTTTTCTGTGTAGTTAGGTAATTAACACCCCTAAAAAATCTGGTCCTAATTCCAGTGTTCAACACTTCAAAAATATTTGCCTGCATGACAAATGACTGTCTTCCATATAACTGTCTGTTTTAAGTTTAGGTACTATATAGTTTCACCCTGTCTTTGGCAGATACAAGAAAGGACGTGTACTGTTTATTTAAATATCCGAAGTAAAACTGATAAACTGTAGACAGAGGGATCTCTAGTGAAGCAGAACTAAAGACAGCATAACTTTGAAAGTGTTTTCCCTGTCTATTGCTATTAAAGCCTTTGTTCAACATTTGAAGAAAACCTACCTTTTCTTTTTTTCTTTTTTTTTTTGAAAGATATCTTTCCCCCCACATCTCTGCATGTGGCGTTATGGGGCAGAGTCTCATGCAAACCTGTAAAACAGCTAAACCTGGTGGGTTCTGTGGAATAGGAATGGAACAGAAGAAGGTTGCTAGGCAGGAAGATCAGAAGAAAACTAGGATGAGCAGTTACACTTCCTGTCAGATGACCATAAGATGAATAAGTTACATGCAACAGTTCTTATCCTAAAGCCAAAGAAGGACCACCACTTCTTAGCTATGATCCTAATAGGACAGACAAGCTGAGACTGAAAGTGAATGTGAACTAACAGTTTGTTTTCTTAGGGATGAGGATATACAGAGGACTTTTGGTCTTGTCAACAATCCCAGAATATAATGTCTCTAGGGCTGTTTTTGCCAAATCACAACTGTTGAAAAGGAAGTTCCTTCCAAGAGTAGATGATTTTCAGTTGAAGTAAATACATTGTACACAAAGATTTGCAAAGTAATTTCTAATGTCACTGTACTATGGGGTTGCTTTCTCACCAGCTCAGGTACTTTACCACTTTGCTACTCACTACATACATCATTTATCATAATGATAGTTTTTGTCATTAGAATTCAAACAAATTTTCTTTAATTGGGAGGGCCCTTTCTCAAAAATATTTGTAATACAATTTCCTCTTCAGTCATTTGATTTGCTACAAATGGAAAGGGATCCATTAGAGTGCTTTTCAATAATTTATTGCTAGGAGAAAAAAAACCCTATCTTGAACACTAAATAGACTGCTAAATAGAGGACTGTATCACACACATACTCAGCTGCTGGAAACAACTGTAGCAGTCCCACTATCTGATTGCCAATGCGAGCACAGCACATTTTGAGAATCTAACTTATATTTACCCCAGGAATTATTTCTTCTAAAGAAATCTTCAGAAAAGTTACTTTAGTTGGCTTAGTTAGGAGTTGGTTTAATTTGCAATTTTGGCAAATACATATCATTTAAAGCTCTATTTTTTTCTAAATGGAATTAGCAAGTTCTGAGATAATTTTTAAATAGGATGTTTCCCACAACTTTAAAAGATGGGAAAAACATTCTGTATGAAAGTGTTTAAAGTGTTGTACAAATGGATACTAAAATATAGAGCAGTGAGTTGCCACAGAATCACTAAACTTTGAAAGTTAGCTTCATCAGAATAACTGCTGAAAAAGTAATTTAAAGGTTTCCTGAAAAGTATGGTCTGCTCTTTAGAAAACAGGACAAGGATCATGAAGTGGATACTGAAAGGAAAAAAGTAATTTATTCTTTGTACCTCCATTATTTGCTGTTCAGTATGACACCTGTTGCGCAAGTTTTGGAAAATTACCCAGGACCACTAAAGCCATGTAGACACCAAGCACCCTTGAAAAATGAGTACTTTAAATAAGTCTGTAAGATTACTACGTGACTAAAGATTTTTGGCTTGTCATTCTGTTGTTTCAATTTCTCATCCTGTAACATGACTAATCATTCTTTTTACTGTAGCTACTTAATTTGAGGAAAATGCTTTGAAACCAAAGACCTAACTATTACTATGCAGATACATTAAATAAAGTTATTCTACCATAGTGGCATTTACTAGTACAGAATTATAAAATATATTTTGGTGGAGAGCACCTAAGGGCCAAAGTTGACAGAGACTCAAAACATATTTCTGGTTCAGTTCAAAAGGTGCTTAAATCCAGCAACTCAAGAACAGGGAAAACCCTTCTCTGATCTAAAATCTATAATCAAACTACAGACATTTTCCTGAAGGCTAAAAATATTGAATTATTTGCCAGATGTGCAACTCTGAAGCAGCTTCAACTGAAATACTTTCTCCCAGACATCTCCAAGGAACTTAGAATTCATGTTTTCCCAGAATAACTGCTTCAATCCCCAGTGGGATGCATAGCCAGCCAGTGTTACAAGCAGAGATGTTTCACGTTTTCTTGGCGATACCTCACCTCTAAGAGCTGGTCACTTCCTGTGTCCCCGCTTCTGGCGAAAGGTGGCAGCACAGTAGTTGATTGGCTAGTTTGTTAACTAACAGCTAACTTGGTTCCCAAGGAGCAATTTCTCACCTCGGTGCTCATCTCAGCCTGACTTTGGTCAGAGTGATACAGAGGACAGCCTGTGAAGGGCTTGTACCCGGATCTCTCACTGACTCAAGTTGAACAGATGATTAGTGCACTTAATCAAATCAAAAGGAGCTGAAGGTTTTAGCCCTTTTTAAGAGGCTTTCAGCCCAGTAGCTAACAGGATCAGTCTATAAATGCTACAGTAATAGTTTATTTCCTTCTATTCCCTTTGATGTCTGAGAACAATACTCTGCTATGCTGACAAGCACACCAGCAAAATTGAAATAGAAATAGCAAAAGAGTGTCAGCAGTTTAACTGTTCCTTCCTATGGGGGCAGTCAGTTTAGTCAGACACATTTATCTGGTCACCTTGACTCCTGTCTGACTCTTTAAAAATTCTTTCTTGTGACTATAAATAATGTAAAAAATTGGAGGAATAGTTTTATAAAGGTCTTGGAAACAGAGACCTTTCAAAACTTTCTAACTTATTGGAGGAATCTTTTGAGATACTTGAATTGGCTAACCATAGGGCTAAATGAGATCACAAGGGTCACCCCTGGAAAAAGATCTGGAATTATTGTTACCATCTGAAAAAGACTGAAATATATTGGACAAAATCTTCAACAAGCAGACTAAATGGGATTGCATCCAGAATCTGACACTTAATTCAGCAACAGCAGCAGCAGCAGTAAGTGGTTCAAGGCTGGTACCTGTCTGTTCAGCAAGGCTTAAATTTTGAATTGAGGAAAGAAATCCTGAAAAAAACATAACCCCAAGAATGATGCCTTGGAGGCATTCGCAACAGAAGCTTAGTCAAAAGGAGAATAAAAAGAGGCCCTTTCATTATCATGTGGAGAATAGAAAATGAAAAGAAGACAAAGAAACTAGGAGAGAAGCTATATTCCTGGCAAGAATCTTTTTCTGAAATGTCTGCCTGTAAAAGGTCTCAATAAAAATTAGTCATTACTTCATGAGCCCTGTAAGCATGTGTCCTTATCACAAATCTTTCTTTGTTGTAATATCTTTCTGCCTTAAGCAGTTCTAATCATATCAGGCTTCCTCCCTAATATCAAATGGTTCATTTAATATAGTACCCAATCAGATAAATTGGATGACTGTTAAACATTGTTATGACCATATTGTGTCTATGTGGAACACATTTGTTCTCATGTACCTATTATAAGGATTTGAGTAATTTGATTATGAACTGTGTTCATCTTGAACTTAAAACATTGGTTGCAAGCCCATATAGTATTTTTACCTGCATTTTGGAGCAGAATTCCAAGGGAAGTTGGCATAAGATTGTACCATTTTGACTATTATCTTTTGGATGAGGAGATGCCTGTATTACAAAACACCCTTTCTGACCTGCAGCAAGAGAAAAGGATGGGGCATTTAAGCTGCAAATCACCTGGTGGCATAGGGTGATGACAAAGATAAAGAAGTCTTATGGAAGAGGGATTGAAAACTTAAAAAATAATAAGAACTAACCTACATGGGCATTTTCACCCAAATGATTGCTGGAAGGAGTCCTTTAACATTGAACAGATAGACTCCTAGTAATTTGAAATAAAAAAGTACGTAGCATTTAAATACTGTTTGCTAACTAATAAATCTGCTACTTTATAAGTAAAGACAGCTCATATTTTAGTTCCTTTGCAGCTCACTAAGTTGCCTTCACATCTACTGTATGCCCAGAGAACTGAAACATAGCCCCAAATGTCAAATTCTTCTTGAAAGTGTGCTTAAAGAACAAAAAACCTGAAGAGCCAACAGCAGGCACAGGAATCAGGTTGTTGAACTGTATGTTCAGTTTCAGAAGGGAGCATTAAAGCTTGCACCTCACAATACAAACACAAATAAAGTACCTGAAGTCTCTTCAGACTCCAGAAGTTTAACACATACCAGGCCCATGGACTGGGAGCAAACAGCACAATCTGGTAAGTGTCCAAGGGACAGACTGACCTGGCTTGTGGCAGCATTAACTCATGTATTACACTGTGTTTCGTTTGGTCATGACAGGTGTGGCTGCAGTTCATTTGACATTTCTACAGCTTTATAAAGGTTATGTCTCTATGCGGCCTTTGAAATCCATGGTTTAATACATGTTCACTTATAAGTTCATTTCCACAAAGGAGTCAAGTAATGTTCAACAGAATGCCCTAATAGTAATAAGAGGAACTTTATGAGATTTATTTATGGTGATGAATAATTTATCATATTAACATTATTACTCAGAGTTGGACGGTAATGATATAAAATACAGTCATGAAGGAAAAAGAATGTTTCAACTGTGCTTTTGTTCTCTAGAAAACTGTGCTGCAGAATAATTTTTCAAGATGTTACAGGGAATGAAAAATAAAGCTCAGAGTAATTTGAAAAAAAAAAGACAACATTTGAATAGGAAGCAGAACAGGAGAAGTTAAATAAGGTAGAAAACAAAGCAAGCTTTGAATCTGTAAAGCAGGCTGTACCTCTGGAAGAATCATCACTGTATTCATATCCAAATTTTCCTTTATACAAAGCCTCTCATCTTCTGTTAGTCTGGAAATCATGGCAGATGATCAAGATTAAATTACTTTAAATGCAAGCATGCATATACAGAATCATCCTTTCAGGAAAACTGTTCTTCCTGAGTAAATTTTAAAGAAAAACGTCAGTGCTCCATAAACATCATCACAACACTTTAAAGTGTTTACATATCTGCTGATAATTCAACACCATGTTGTTTTGACTCGAAAAAATGGTTACATCTAGGCTTAGCTTGCCACATGTAAGAACAGACTATGTATCTCGATTGGCAGTCAATAAACAGAATGCTACATAAATCTAATCTACTGTACAGAGTGGCAGAAGCATGAGGATTAGTTGGTTAGGTTGGAAGCCAAAAGGCTTCTACATACTTTGACTTCAATAACTTACCTGGATAATTAGACCTTGAGGTAAGGTGGCTTAAAATCCCTCTCTGTAGGAGTTGAGAAGTAAAGTCGAGTGAAGAGCACGATCTTCTTACTATAACAAGGTAGAATATTGCCAAAGAACTATTTTACAATTATTTCAACAAACACTTTTAATTTTTGGTTTGGGGGTTTGGGGAGTTTTGGGGTGTGGGAGGAGGTTGTCATGCGGAATTTTGTCACCTGCAGTGATGAGGGGAAGGATCATGACAGAAAGTACACATCTCTTGTTTATGTTACTGTTTATGATTTCTATCTCCTCCGATTAACCAAAAAATATAGGTCTGAGAGAGATAAAGTTCCTTCTAACCAAATCATTCTAATTTTGCTGAGTAAGTTTTTCGTTCTCCTCTAGAGCATCTGTACTGCTTTATTTAAATTTTTTATTTAGTGATAGTATCTTCACAGCAAACTCAGACTTCATTTCAACTCACATTGATTTTAGTTACTTAGCTTGGTGAAGTTGCTACTTGACTTCATCCAGAATATGATTTCAAAGCTGCACATGAACAGCTGGCTACCTGCTGTGGGGAATGCTCCATTTGATCCTGAACCTTTGTGCTTAATTAGTCCCTTTGATTTGGTTAAACTGACCTGTATCATAAAATTACTTAATTTCTTGCTGCCACTCACATCCACTTTGCCTCATGGGCCTAGAACCATCTCCATTCACTTGAATTCTAAATATTTGTCTATACATTCAGTTTTTCAATAGAGTTATACTGACGAGGCCCCAGTGTGTGGAGACAGGATTTACCAGCAGAAGTTCTTGTTTCTGAGTCCAGTTTTAGATACTGGCTGTTCTCTCCTGATTTTTTTCTGGTTTGGATTGGTAGAGCTAAAAATGAATGAGGGTGCCTTTGTGGAACCTGTCATTATGGAACTCAGTGAAAATTGCACCAGATGAAAGCCTAGAGCAACTATTGTGGGAAACCACATAAGAACCACTGTGTGTATATTTACACAACAGCCTATAAAATTTTATTCAGATCTGAAAGATGAGTATGACTTTCGTAATCTTCCTCTGTAATTTGAAAACACAGAAGTACAGTTTAATGTATCTTTTTTAGCTCAGAGAACACATTCTTCTCAGAGAATTTCGTAGGTTTCTTGGAAAATTTCCCAGAGTTATAACTAAGGGGGGATGGGTTAACCTGTTAAAAACAGAAGAGAAAAAAGAGAAAGCCAAGATAAGCAACTTACACACTTGTCTTATAAACACTCCCTGTGTCTGTCTGTTTATGTATATCAGGGAACTGTAGAACCTGAACTTTTGCATTAAACCAAACTATAAACCCAGTCGTTTCTTCTCTACAGACACTGGGTCATGAGAGGGTTCAAGCCACAAGGTTGGCTGCCAGATCTTTCATAAAAGAGAACAATTTGTTGAACATGTGAACACAAACAAACTTCTCACAGACTTTCCCCTGCACTTGAAACAATGCAAGCTTTTCATGTTATTTACTCAGAAAAATGTAATTTAGATCCAGCAGGTGATTTTCTGTGGTTTCACATGGCAAAATATTTGCAGCTCAAAGAACAAAAAGAGCAAGCGTCTTGTACCGAGATGACACAGTGATATATATCTTCTGATGGAAGTAAAACATGGAATCAACAGTCCTCATAAAAAGTAACTCGATCACATTCCTCCACAGTGTTTGTCAGAATCTATACAATTTGGCAGCTTTGGATAATCGCCTTTACTCCTCACTTCAACCTCACCCTTTCCATCTAAGACCATAATTTTCAGGCCACTGGCTTGAAAAGCTCTGTTGTAGATCTAACATTTATAGCAACCCTCGTAATGTATCTATACAAGCCAGTCCTCTCTTCAGAATCTGTAATCTCTCACTTCAGAGCTCATATTTGAAGCCTTTGATTCACTGTGGTTTAAAGTAAAACTTTGGAGCAAACTGCATTCTTTGGCAATAAAGAAACCCATAGGCTTCTGGCCTTTTTGATCCATATATCTGATGCCTAGGAAAGCAGAGGCCTTCCTCCATCATAATAGCTATGTCCCTGAAATAGCAGACATGGTTTACACTGACCATGTACTTACATTTTAAGAGGACATTAACTAAAGAAACCAATGATCAGAAGACATGGTGTTCCTAGATGTAGAACAACCTATTGCATATCTCCTTGAATACCACTGTTAAGAAAGGAAGGCATCACACCAGGAGATTCTCTGGCTTCAAGACAAACAGGTCCAAAGTATCTGTGGCTAAGGCTTTGTACTAACAGTGTTAACAGAGTAAGACATACAAATAGACAGGAGGGTCAGAACCTAGTAGAAAATATTAAGGCCTTCCATATTATCCGATAAATGGTCGAAATTTAAACCCATATTTTTCAGAAATTCTAACTTGCTTTCTTTACTAAGCAAAAATCAGATTTCTCTTTAATTGTCACTGGGAATGCTGAAGGGCTTCATTTACAGTGGATAGCAGGAAGAAAAATATAGTTCTCTATGCAGAGAGTGGGAGTTCATATTCCATCTTCTAAATTTTGCAGTTCTTCTTTTTGATCCCTTTCTACAGCACAGGGAAAACAATGAAATTGTTGTTTCATCACAGAATGACATGCTTTGCGTATACAAGTTTGTGATATATGTTGTAAGAATCTCAATGAAAAGTTTTATTTTTCACATTAAAATAAGAGCTATAGGGACAACAGTTTCAGATGCCTTAGAGGTTTGATTTCTGCAGTGCTCTGCCAACACAGAAAAATTCAATTTTAAATATCTGCTATGCAGTAAGATTTGTACCATTTGTACATACCTGATGGGAATACCCTGATCTTTGGTTTTGCCTGTGCTTTTTGGAAATTCTGACAACATTCTCCAGAATGCCGATCAGTCAGAATATTACACAGTTGATGCATCTTTTGGTGTAAATACAGGGGGAAAAAATCACATATTCATTAGGAAATATATTTGTGAAGGCTCAGATAATATAAACAACTGAAAAAAGTATCACTTTTTAAGAACATAGCCTATGATAGAGAAGAATGATTCAGACCAAACTGATTAATAATTGTTATGGTAAATCATAGTGACTTCTAGTAACAAAGACAAGGAAAACAGGCATTCTGGCAATTAACTTAAGCAAGACACAGTTACAGTGAGGCTCCTCCTTTTATTCCCTAGTTTAGATACAACCCCTGTGGATTTGCTGACCATTAGGCAGGCAGCCAAATGAGTCCTGTAGAGCTGTTGCTACAGGCACCCCAGTTCTGCTCCTAATAGCACAGTACTCCATACCAAGCTTATTTTTGGAATTACAACATTTTTAAAAAATCTGTTCCTTTGCCTGAAATGGTGAAGTGAAAAGCAGAGGGTTAGTTGTTTAAGTGAATGAGGCAAGTATTGTATCGTATTACTAAAGATTAGCAAATGGAGTATGGAAGAGTAGAGGAAGTAACTAAGTAAACTACAACCCTATTAAACTGACTTTAATAGTATGAAAGGTTTTAAAACAGATGGAATTGAAAAGTACAATTAACACAGCCAGCTAAATGGACATTTGAAACAGTTAAGTGTAAAAAATCATTTTATGTGAAGCAGACTATGGGAGATCCACCTAGTTGCCTTTTTTTCAGATAAAACCAATTCCTTCTTTTTCTGGGTTACCTTATTAAACCTTATTAAATTATTTTGATGGCTATTTATACATTAGCCCATCAAAAATTAGCCCACAACATGAGAAAGGCTTCACTGTGAGAGAAAATCAGAATTTAGAAGCAGGAAAATAACTGGAATCAGACAAAAATTACAGAGAAAACCAAAAATTCCTTGGCATTAAACTGATTGTACTATCTTCACAGATACAATCTATTGCATTGAAAGTGGAAATGTATGTTTGGAGGAAAGTTACCAGCAGAATTCTCAAGGATTAGTTTGGAGACTAAAAATAGTGGATAGTATCATAGCTAATTTTGGTACAGCGTGTGTGCTTATGACATTTTCTGATGACAAAGTCTGGAGGCAGTGTCAAACTAGAAACTGCTGGGAATATCATATGGGTCACTGAACTTCAGTTACGGGAAGGAGATGAGGGTAAAATGTACAAAGTGCAAGGTTGTAGGCTTTGGAATTAATAACAAGAATTTCCTATTTCCAGCTGATCATTCATAGTTTAGAAAAGACAATTAGGTAAACAACCTAGTATATACATCTGTTGCAGCACAACTACATACTACCAGGGAGATGAAGCTATGAAACCCTCCCCACAGTTTTAATATAGACAGACTAGTGTACAACCTATTATGTAAGAATTTTTTGTGACCTTTTCTGAAATAATGTAAAATGGCTGACAACCTTGGTAGAGAAGATTGAAAGGACTTACATTACTCAGTTTATGACCTTATTTCATTTAGCTTGTTACCTTCATTACCTCATTTAGCTCACATAATGAAAAACTGAGAAAATGTTTATTATTGCTCTCCAGATATATTGGGGATAAAGGAGGGGAATAGAAACACTAAAAGGAAAAATACTTGAGGTAGAACGCAGTATAAGCATAAGATTACCTGAGAAAATTGCCATGAAAATTCATCAGAGATTAGAAAAGTTTCCAACTGTTTGGGACATAAAGTACTGCAACAGCCCCCCAGTAGGAGTATGGAGGCAAAAAAACCCACAAGCCTGTTTTAAGATGAAAGCTTGATAAATTTACAAATGGGGTTATATGACCTGATTAACTGCTGCAGGAAGGAACTAGACCCCGTAGTCCATGAAATCCTTTCTCATTCTGTGTTCTGTTTATAAGAAAAAAAATAAAAAAAGCACAGATGAGAAGACTTCAGCAATAAAGAAAGCAAAAGGCAACAAGGACATTTCAGTCCAAATGTAAAGGAACAGAATTTAAAGGAAGTGCAGCTGTGATCTGATCACCTGGATGGCAATAAGGCAAACTCCTCAAATTCTGGAAAATGTTATTCTGTTTCTTTTACAGCATACTGAGTTGCTCTTCCTACTGCAGTTCTGGAATGTTTCCAAAGCTGCGGCGGGAGATAGATTTGTGTCCTTTCTGGGCAGTTCTACTTTTGTTCCAGTTACAACAAATGAGGGCCTGTTTTCACTGTGCTGATAGTCCAGAGCCAGAACCTCTTTTGGTAAGGCTCCTGTACACCCCCAAACCCCACTTTGCTCTCCACAGATATTCCCTATGTAGCAACACTTGTCAAGTCTTAGCCCAAGAGTGTTTGGCAGCCTGGAAAGGAGTCCCTGTAATTTATGTATCCATGACACCTTTCCACAGCTGCACAAACCTGAAGGTTTTGTTTGTCCTAAAGCATATCTATTTTTGCCAAGAAGCACACTAAAAAACAATTTTCTTCACAAACCATGTCTTGAGCATCGAGTAGGCAACAGGAGGAAGTCACGACCTAAAAGCAGTTCTCGAATCTCTGTTTTTTTATGATGGCAACACTTTTCAAAAGCCTAAATTAAGTAGGTCATGGCCAGTTTTTCAACCTGGGCCTCGGGCTCTGCATTTTGGTGCCCTCGCTTGGCTGGGCACTTGTCACTGGTTGGAAACAATTTTCAGGGGTCTAAATAAATTGTGATGGCCAGTTTTTCCCCCTGGGCCTCGGTCTCTGCATTTTGGTGCCCTCACTTGTCACTGGTGGTCACAGTTGCGCCGCCATTGCCCTGGATCCCTTGCCCTGCAGCAGCCATGCCCTCGCAGCACTGACTTCCCCTCCGACGACCTTTGTTCCCCCCGTCTCCCCAGCACGGGGGGTACCAGGGTAGGCAGAGCTCATGTGGATTCGGGTCGGTGCCCCTGTCCTTGGGGGGCAGCTGTGGCCGAGCTCGGGGCTCAGCAGGCCCTGCCTGGGCCGCCCCAGTGCGGCCCTGCCCCGGCTCTCTCACCACCACTTCAACCCTTCCAGCTCAAAACCAGGCAGACTCTTCTCCCCTCAAAAAAACTCCCAAAAAATCATCTAGGTTACCTGTAACGCCTCTCTCTGTGTTCTTGTGCTTTTCCACAGCATTTCACTGTAAGGTCAGAGCTTGTAAACTCTTTGGGTGGTCTCCTTGGGCAGCCAAAAGTGCGGGCTGTGCTTTTATTTTAAGGAGAAATGGGAAAAGCATTTGATTACAAAGGATTCTCAAACAGGCCTCTTTGATTTTGATTTCTTCCCACTTGAGGCTATAAATATAGCTGAAGATTACAAAGGGTTGTAAAGTAAATACCAAAAGACAACATTTACAGTTTTCCACATGGCTACACCCCAAACCCATAATATAAGGAAATCTGTCCAAAACTTTGAAGTGCTATTATAGTTTGTTATATGACAAAACACTCGGATTTCTGTGTATTTATTTAGCCACCTGCCACACCTTCACCAAGGTTTTAAATCCATTTGTTTGCTATATAGAAAAACACTATTAAGAGGAGTTGTATTTTCAAGTTATTTGGCTTGCAAAAACATTAACTGAAAGCAAATTTGTGCTAGCAATGTATCTTTGACTCGTACTTGCATGATTAAATGAAAACCTGCTTTCAATCTATTATTTTGGGCGGGGAGGAGGAAGCCTTTGATCTGATTCACCTATTTTCTCCTTAATTATTTTCCTCCCACTGAATCTTATTCCTATGATTCTAGCAAGAAGCTTTTAAAAGTAATTTTGACCTCAGGGCCCATTAAATAAACAATTCAAAAGATAAAAAGACAAATAAGTAGTAGTATTTGTGCTCATTTGGGAGAACATTAAAGGCAGCAGTTAATTCAGATGATCTAATTTAACAAAATGATGTAACAAAGCAAAACAGAGGGTTAGGAAGATTTCCTTTCCCTACTTAAATTCTCTGTGATCCAGACTACAGCATGTCATGTCTTCTAAAACCAGATTCTAATACTGCAGCTGATGGAATTATATTTGAAAACCAAATTTCTGTTCTTGTTGGGTTAGGAGTTGTCAGGTTGCCTACTTTGTGTTTTAATCTCTTTTTCTCCAAAGTGTATTTTGTTTGCAGTTCTCTGTGATGTTCCCAACCTAAGCAGAGTTCCACCCTTGGTTAAGATAGATATCATACATTGTGATTTCACTTTAGAGCATTATCAGCATATTTAACTCAATATGAGTTAAATCTCAGACCTTTTCCACCATAGTTTGGTCTACTGAATTTTATGGAAACACCTTAATGAATCTGAATTACCTCTGCAAGGTGCTGGCTCAAGGACCGGGATGCTTATTTCTCCTGAAAATGGTAGAATTTTCCAGTCGGAAAGGACTTGATATTTACTGTGTAACACAGCTTTTCTTCTTTGCTACATTTATAAGAAAGCTATTTGGTTTATAATGGAAAGCTTGAGTAGAATCCACTGAAGTCATGTGTAGCTTGGCTGCTAAGGATTTGAGGAAAGCTAAAAGAAAACATTTGGTTTAAACACTGGATTGCAGTGGTGTGTTCTTGGAACAAGAACAAAAATATTTTGCTATTGAATGAAAATATTTTTAATTACAGAAGAAACCACACTGAGTTTGTGATGCCTGTTTGAAGCTACAAAAACACACTAACAGTAAATTTCAAGTGTTTCCATCAGAAGGCTACTATGCATTGGATGGAATTCTTAGTGCAAATAATTCTACAGTATTATATAATGAGTTCTTCCTAATATTAGTAGAATTTATGTTGCCACATTTTAAGCATTTCTGACAATTACTTTATTGTCTATGTATGCAAAATTTGTACCATGAAACTAAAAATTATTAAAATCCTAGTGCAATATGCATGGGTGTGTAGCAGCATGCATAGATGTGTCCTCGAGGCATCCACGTATGCCATGGGATTTTTTTAAAAGGATTTATTTATAGGCAAGCTAACCTGAAATTTAGTGTTTCTGCAATGGAAAGTTGCAGCCAGCAAAGAACACACAAATTGTCTATTCTGTAATTTTAGAAAAGAAGGAAGTAATGCTAAATGAGTTTAAACCACTAAACCAACGGCAATTACTCAAATACCTTACTGAGATTACCCAGGATCATAAGTGTGGGTACTTGTGAATTTGCTATAGAATGTACAATACCCATAAGGAGCTCTCATCTCTCAATTTCTAAGGAAGACAATAGAATTTTCCAATAGTATGGCTTTCCCTTTACCATGTTTGTATTAAGCTCAAAACTGGATTCATGGAATCATGCTACTTCATGAATGCATGCTACTAATACTGCACATCAACTCAGTGCCTAAAATTGTTGAGTAATATTTGAACTTTAATAACTGTAGAAAGACTTCAGGAACAATACTGTCCTTATGCCTGTCAACATTCCTTATTAGATGCTTGAAGAAAGTATTTTTTAGAATTTAATACTCAAAATACTGATCCTGCCTAAAAACTTCTTGACTTGTTAATCAGCCAAAACATTATGGTGTATGTACATGCAGGCTGTACCACTTTAAAAACAATCAAGAGAAATGTTTTGTGTTGGTTCTTTGAACCAACTGACAACAATCCAGATCATAAGAATCTCTTCTCAATACCAAAAATTGAGTAGGTGCTACAGACTGTGAGGGAAAAATAAGACCAAATTCTAAATGAGAGATTGTTTGTTATTGTTCACTAGTTTCAGTGTCAGATTATTTTAATTTGAAGCTGTATCTCATTGCCTCTTTCAGGACACAGAAAATAAACTACCTTTGACATGTTCTTCAGAAAACCCAGATCTGTCTGATAGGGTAAGATTCATCTCATTTAACTTTAGTTGGGTATATATCAGAACTAAGACAGTTGCCTGTTCTTCTATAGCTATAAGAAAGAGAAGAGAAATTATTTATCCAAGCTGCTTTTGAATGGCATGAGTTAATTTCTGGGTTTTAACATTGGATACAGAAAGCTGCAATGACTTCCAGTAAATACCAAAATTTTCAACAGCCAAACTAGACAAGATGAATTTCATAGTCTGCAACTTGGCTGCATCTCTTTTATATGAAGGTTAACAATTTTGGAGCACAGCTTTAATCCTTCAAAAGTTTGCTGCATGAATGCATATATATGTGTGTGTGTGTGTATATATGTGTGCATATGTTTGTGTGTGTGTAACAACAACTATTTAATATATAAATTTTTAGGAGTTTATAGTGAAGGATATGTGGAATCAGGCAATCCAAAAGAAAGTTGCAATAGGATATTTAAGTCAAATAATCAACTGTAACTATTTTAATAATGTTGATCTATTTTTATCTTTATAAATGTAACCTATCTGAAGACAAGTTACATGGGAGTTTATGAGGCAACTGAAAATTAGGGGGCTGTGTATTGTGATTATTAATATGGATTTTATTGGTCCCCTCCCTCCTTACAGACATGGAGGGTGAGTAAATACATCTGGGTCTGGTACAGAGTAGTAAACTGAAACCAAGAAGTCTAAGTTGAATTCCATTTTCCAGGATCTAACCAACTTACCAGTTCAACAGTACAGCTTTAACAATAGTAACACAATTTGTAATATGTTAAAGTGCTAGGAAAGGCTATGCTAGATCTGGAGCAATACCTAAATACCTAACAAGAAAGTAAAAAAAAAAAAAAAAATCCTGGAATGCCTTGAATGTTTCCTGAGAAGTTATTTATGTAAAGTTTTGAGAAGCACTTTTAGATTTAGCTGGTTTTACATGCTTTAGCATGTAATCCCTTTACCATCATCACAAAGTAATTGTGCTTTATATGTAAGATTTTTTTGTCATTTATATATTTGACCTAATCCTCCAATGTCTTACATGCTATAGAAAGTTAACAGAAAAGTTTGCATATTGGTAACAATGGTCATATACCTTGTAGAGATAGAGAGTTGTATCTGCAGAGAAACTCAAGAGATAAAGAGAAACTCAAACTAGATTCAAATGAACTAGCTCAGCTATTGGAAACAGCGTAGCCATGGCAGCAAGCAGTTCAGTGTCAGCTGTAAAAGTTGTCTATAAAGGTAAGTAAATATTTGGACAACTTGCTGGCATGGAGTTCTGGTGCTACAACAGCTACATTACTTCAGCTGTTTTATGTGCCACTCAGGATGACCTCACCCTAAGGAGACACCATAGTTGTACCTGTTGGCCGCTTGATGCCTTGCACAACAGGCTTGGAAGCATTCATGAAGAGAAACAAATTTAAAACTCTACCAATTCTTTATTAGTATGTGTGTAGCAATTTCTTGGTCAAAAATGTGAGACTGTAACAGATGTTTATTCCCAGTCTTGAGCTGTCACTATCTTTTCCTTCCTCAAGTACTCAAGTAATCCCCCATTATAGGAAAAGTGATAACAATTATCAGCGTATCCAAATAATATTACCAGTTCTTGTATGTATACATTTTCTATAAACAATGTGTTTACATATTCGTTTAATCATTCAGATGATCACTTTACAAACTTATTTTTGTCCCTGCACTATTCAGCTGAGGAGCCCAAGAAGACTAGTGACTTTGCCCAGTCCTGTTTCAGAGTGCCCATTGAAGGCCTGATTCCATTCCTCTTAAAAATTGCAAACCTGGATCATTTCACTAATTTGCTTTACAGTGCAGGGGAATAGACATGTGGTAAGACACTGTTCAATGTGTTGAAGTGTTAGTCTCAAGGCATTTGGACTGATCATTTATTATTCACACGGTTTTGTTTCCTTCCCTGAAAGAACATAAGCAGGCTAGTACTTCTGGGGCAAAGAGATAAACCATTAAGGTGCCTTCAGAGGCCTGTTATCTAAACTTACTTTGTACCACTGCTTTTACATTCAGTGTCTGAGGGCAGTTTTTACATGATGATGAGGTATTATTAGCAACTGAATGATTGTTAGAAATCACTATAACTAAGCCAGCTGACCTTATAAGTCCGCTATCCTTAAAATGGAGGTATTTTTCTAGAATCTAATTTGGTTCAGACATGAATAATTTACAGGCCTCTTTTACAAGACACCACAAAGGATCAATATAGAAATAACCATACCCAGTACTGTATATGCCAGCTACAGCAAAATGCCACAGTGTCCTTTTTGCAGAACAAATTGCAAACATATGCACCAATTCGATGCAGATTATTTTCTTTAAATCATACAAGCTACCCATTAATTATTAATAGTGATTTTTAGTTCTTTTATTTTTCTTATAATTAAAAAGTTAGATATAAGAAAAAAAGAAAAAGTTGCTTTTCAGTGCTGTACTTTGGGAACAATAATGGCTATTCGTTTCTTAGTGTTTATTTCTATTTTAAATCTGCGTATATATGCTAATAGAACCAGTGTTTTCATAATGAGCATAGAAAGATGTTTGATACATATTTTGTCATATTTATGCATTTATCCACAAAACTGGACATAAGGAAATGTGGTTATGTAGATGGCCTAGACTTATTCAGCTCTATAGTTATGAATAGGCAGAAAAATGCACAGAAAGGCCTTTGTGAACATTTAAATTCTACAAAGTACACAGATTAGTCTTCATACTGTCATAATTAGACTTCAAAAATTAATATTGATATGAGTGATGATAGCTGGCTCTATCTAGAATTATTTGGATCTGAAGTTCTACATTTGAGACTGAAGTTCTGTAACCTAGCAGAATGTAGGAGAATCTAGAATCCAGTGGTGTCCTACTAGATAACCTGAAAATTTAATTGACATATCGACTGCAATCCAGTTTTTAATCTCAAAAAAATAGACAGAAACCAGTGTAAGTGGTTAACTGCTGTAAACAGTAACATCTTAAGATAGATTACATTTACCACACACCCAGCATTTATGTTTTTACAGTGAAACCTCAAAACCTTTTTCTAGAACATATATATCCAGAGTTTACTACCCACCAATGCAAGATAACACCACAGTCAAGATTTGCCTGATTCCAAAACCAGCAAAAAATACGTATTTTTTTAAACATTTTTAAGTTTGGAGAAAATAAATATTTAAAAGTTATGCTTACTTTATAATTAAAATGTAAATTTTGCCAGACTCCCAAGTCTTAGAGTTTTTACAAGTTCTTCTCTTCCAGTTTCAGTGATGAACAACACAGGATTTATCCTTATGATAAACAGTTTGTGTAATGTTGAATATGTGACTATATGGAGTACAATACAAAGTTACCCTTCTCCAGGTCTGGCCATTATTGCTAAAATTTAAATAACAAAGTAATACACATCTACATTTTCATTTGACCTTGCTTGCTATCAGTGTTTTAAACAACATTCATCTACTGAGAGATTCTCCAGTTCACTTTATTTTCTGGATTAAAACTAATATTACCCAGCTGCCCTTATGGGCAATATTCTTCTGTATAATATTGGGATGACTCAGCATTCCCTTTGCAGGGTCTTTAAACCTAGACAGCTGCTGTTAGGATCTAGTGATGTGTCTAGCTTCTACTTTTTTCTTTAAAACTTAAACATATCCTTCAGAATTATTTATTTTATCTCTCTCCATTCCCATGATCTACAGTGGAGAGAAAATTTTAGAAAGCCCAACCTCACTTCTCTTCACTTGGAATAGGTTGGTTTAATTTGCAACATCAGCAGAGAAGCGCAAGACTTGGGAAGGTATTAGTTAACTTCTTTTTCAGTGTAGCAACAGCTGCAGTGATAGCAGGCTGACACTGGCAGTGGCAGTTCTTGTCCCTCTGTTAGATTCTGCATCATTTTGAAATCACTGACTGACCAAAAGCAGTGCACGTACCACAGAAATTCCCATTAGGAATTTCCTACTGTAAAGATGGAGCAGAATGTATGACTTTTGCTGAGCCATATCAAAGTAATGAATGCTACTTTTTTTTTCCCATGCTAAAAAAAGCAATATTTTCAAATACTAGACATGGTAAGACTAGAAAAGTCTTCCGTTTACACTGCCATAGTCTGGTAGACTTTCAAGAAATTACTTATATTTCACTTGGGCTATGATAAAGCGTATTAAGTTTCAATACTACTGCCAAGTGCTAAACCACCTTCTCATCATCATGGCCAGGCTTCGCGAACGAGGATTTACAAATCACCTTCTACTGTGAGAGCTAAATACAATGCATATAAATTTGTTGAATACTGTTTCTTGAATATCAGGGGTAAGAAATTTCCTACATTTTCTAATTTCAGTGGTACATGGAAGAAATAGAGGGAAATGTTTTAAACAGGTAAATGAGCAATTCTTGCACAAACTATCAATATCTTTTAGTTGTCTTGAAGTTGGATTCTGCTGCTGTGTCTGGTCTGTTGTGATATTTTAATCTTTTGTAATTGATTTCCTTTCTGTGCTTGTCCTTATTTATATATTATTGCCTCATTTTGTTCTAACATACTCTGATTTCTGTTTATATATATATATATATATGCAAATTTGCATCTCAAGAGCCCCTATTTTAAGGCACTGTGGCACACCATGCTTCTGATAACTTAACCAACTTCCACATACTTCAAAATGCAGTGTTTGTGGCAGCTCAGCTTCTGAAGTAGGCTATAGCATCCTAAACCATAATGGGCAGACCTCTGTTATAGTGCTTGTGCCAGCACAAAAGCATCTGACCACTACTTAGGAGGATCAGGTGGACAGAAGAGGTCAACATGTCATTTGCTATGCACTGGCCAAAAGCGATGGCTAGAAGGAGGGTTTCCACACTCTAGGACAAATTGGAATTGATTTAGCCACTCACACTTTTGCATTTAAGACTGAAGAAGTTGATAATTAGGGAAAAAAAAAAAAACCGTGAAAACATAGTTTGGGGGGTTTTCTTATAGCAAAAGAAGCATTATATTGTAGCATTTAGATAGGAACGGCATTTAGTACCAGGGGAGGAGGAGTTTGGGAGAGAGGGTAACAAGAGTTTCTTTAATTGACTTTGCCATTCAAAGAAACAATAATGCCAAATTTAGTTAATGGTATGAAATACTACCAGAATAAAAGCATTTTTACCCTTCCTTGTATTCAGTTTTTAGAGATAAGAATGTCTTGAGCAGTTAACAAAACTTCACAAAGCCCAGAAAACTTCCTTATAGGTCATATTATAAGAGAAAAATTACTGTTAAAACTGAATAATTAGGAAAGTTAAATCATTTTTTCCTACCTGTACTGTTATCTGCACTTGTGTTATGCAAAGTACATAAAGTACACACAATTAGCTGTGCTTTCAATTTCTTTTTTTCCATCCATTAACATTTTCTCCTGCTGCTTGGTGTATGCCTACTTCAGAAAAAATACTTTAAATCTGAACAAATATTTTCCATTTTAATAAGAAATCATATCAGTTATTAAATGTCAAAATTGTCTGTCATAGCTCTTTTCTCAGCTTTAACTACTGAACAGTATTTTTAGATCATCTTACACAAGTAAATTTCTGATCAAAAGTGATTAATATTTTGATCAAGTGGTGAGTAGAGATTTGACATAGGGTAACGTGATCTGAGAGGTTACTGCTTACTCAACAAACATGCATTCCTGGCTTGCTGCAATGTTTAGTAAAATGTGTTTGTGTAAAATACTATAGAAGGTGTTGTAAAATAAGTTTCCCTTCATACTGTTAGTCTAGTCATGATTACAAATGGGGATTGTTAGAAGTACAAGAGCAAAATGCCAAATAGAGAGAAGGAGAAAAATGTGCTGGTGAAGAGGTTAAGCACTGGAATTTCCTGACAAAACGCCTATGAACTCTACATTCTTGATGATACTCAAAATTTGACTGGACAGTGCTAGGCTCGCTTTGATAACAGGTTGGATTGCATGGTCTCCAGAGACGCCTTCTAACCTAACTCTCCTACAATTTAAAGACAACTGTCTGTTCCCTAAAATACCTTACATTTCAGTCACAGGGAAAGATGGAAAAACTCTAGGCCAGACAATTTATAAGAGAAAATTGTTACTCAGTACAAATTTATGGTTTTGATTTCACATGTACTATTTTAAAACCTGCTTTCCAGACTGACTTGTTTGAATTATATTCTTTAATGTGTCTATAGTCTGAGCTGCTCTGTATTAATTCTTTAAAAAGAATGTATCATGAAAAGCTTGACCCAGAGTTAATTTTAGAGGTGTTAGCAAATGCTACTGTTATAAAGCCTCTTTTCCTGTTTATGGTAAGAACAAATCTTCTCTTTTTCTCCTACTTACTATCTTGCCAAAACCAGAGGTCATTAGCAAGGTGAATCTCTTTTTTCAGTGCTGCTGTCAATGTAATTTCAGGAAATATGCACAACTGCTGTACAATACAAGTTTTCAGATGGAAAGAGACAGTATTTTAATACACATTTTTCCCATTGCTGTCATCGATGTTTGTATTTGCTATAAGGGATATAAAGATTTTTTTATTATTATTGTTTATTTATTTAGAAACTGTTCAGGATATATTGTTAAAACACAGAAGTCCCTGCAGTTTCCCTTATACAGCTAATTTCTGTAAACTAAGAAGGGGTTTTCTAAAACATCTATTAGGACCTAGTATGCTATGGCCCATATCTTAGCTAACGTTAGCAGTATTTAAACAATACGAGCAATGTACTTGTATATGAGAAACTAACCTCTTTCGTATGTAATCATGTAAAAGTCTGGGAAATCAATAAATACATAATACAAACTTAACTTTTTCCCCATACTTGGTAATACAGACATACCATCAGTTTTTCAGCTTTTCACTTTTAGGTGAGAATCTCAAAAGTATTTTAAAAAATGGACAGATGAATGGGGAATACAATTAGCATCCCAAAATACGTGTATAAACTTATTTGAGATATTCAGAATACAATCCCAGCCCATCAAAATCTGTGACAGAGGAGGCTGGTCACAGGCCCTGTGTAACTGGGCTATCAAAAAACAATGAAAACATATTAAAAAAATAATTAGAAGCAACTTGCCCAACATCGCAAGGCAGAGATACAAATGGAATTCCAGTCTTTTATTTAAAAATCCTAAGATAAACAGCAGATTTACAGTGCTTCCTATACAGTTTGGGATTTTATTTTTTTTTTTGCGAGCTAACAAAGTTTAGCATAATACTGTGGGCTTACATGGCCTTCTTTCCCTCTGTAATATTCTTGGAACAATATTATAATATGGTCATGTTAAAAGGATTATTCCAGCACTTTCTGAAGTTGTTTCACATACTCCATGTACCAGAGGCCTGACCTGTCTCACATCTATGCAACCACCCACACAGCCGCTCCCCCAATACTAACATGTTTTCATTCTGGGTTTATTTCCAGTTTCCAAGATTTATTTATTCTACACACAATAGATTTCCCACTGGTAAAAAATAGTGTGATGTTTGCTTATAGTATATAGACCAGTGACCTGAAGTCAGAAAACCTTATCCTGTTTTCTGATGTGCAGCTGAACTTTGGAGAAGCCACCACTGTACAATCCTATTTTAATCTTAAAACTGTGAAAAATCATAATACTTTCCTTTCTACAAAACCTGGAGACATATGCATAAAAAATATTGAACATTTTATATCTAATAAGAAAAGCTTAGAAAAATCAACTGGATATCCATTACATACTAATTTAAAGGATTGAAAACATTAAAATTATGCAAAGTTTAGGTTAACAATTAAAGTAAGACTCTCACAGTATGCAAAAAATAACTATATTTTCTTACTGTCTTAAATGTCTAAGCTATTCAACAAAATCTTAACTTTTTGTCACCTTGAGAGTCATACAAAGGAAAGAAAGCAGGTCATAAAAACTTTAAATGAAAGTAAGAATATACTGAAAGCATCTCAGCCATCAGAAAATTTGCAGAGCACAGGGAAGGAGTAGCAGAGAAGGATGATGAAAATAATAATGAACAGAGAAAGCTATAGTAAATTTAGGCAGAAGAGAAGCAGTCACATTCTATATCCCTCAGGAATTTGACAACTCACGACTGGTTTGGATTCTACTATCAGTAAGAATTAAAGTTTTTTATAACTGAATAGACAGTATGAAAATGAAATATTTATTACTATTTTTATCATACTGCAGCTTCTATTCTTGATTAAGAAAATTTAAGTAGTCATTTTAAATCCTGCAGAAGAGAAACTGCTGTTTTTCTCAACCTTTTTCACATTATCCCAGAGCACAGAAAAAGTGATATAGGGCTTTCTTCCTATTTTATTTTGGAAACTCCTTTCTAGATCAAAACATTGTTGATGATTATGGCCCACCACCTACTTGGTTGCTAAGCACTGAAATAAAATGTGATTCTGTATTTCTCTTAAAAATGCTGGATTTTTCTTTAAAATGTTAAGGCCACAAACATTTTTTTCTCCATGCTTTATAATATAGTGGGTTAAAACTTGGTGCTAGTAATGCAAAGGTCATGGGTTCAATCCCCTATATGGGCCATTCACTTAAGAGTTGCACTCAACAATCCTTGTGGGTCCTTTCAAACTCAGAATACTCTGTGCTTCTGTGATAGAAATCTGGTAGAATTTCAAGGATTTTATCTGTGGCCTGCATAACTTCATGAATTTTTGTTAATACCAAAACTGTTAATCCAGTACTTCACTAAACACTTTACAGATTTAGCAGAAAGTCAGTTGAAGCAGATAATAAATTTGTCACCAGAGAAGCCCTAGTGAAGACCTAGCAGCAGCCTTCCAATGCTCAAGAGGAAGTTACTGACCAAAAGTCTGATGCCAGGGTGTCTATAGAGGGACAAGAAAAGAGAATGAGAAACAGCAATCAGAAACTGAGAAAGGGAGTTCCAGCTAGATATAAAGAAAGGGTATTTCAGTATGATGATACTTAAGTACTGGTGTGGGTTTCCCAGAGAGACTGTGAAGTCTCAGGGGTTTGCAAGACCAGCTGGACATAGCTCTGGGCTGTCTGGCCTAAACTGAGTGTTGACCCAGCTGCAAAAAGGGATTGCACTAGAGGTCCATTCCTGCCTGATGAAGTCTGTGATTCAATTTGCAGCTAACCCTGGCACTGAATACAACGACTTTTTAACACGCAGCATGCAGCACTGCTTAAGAGTTTAGGACAGAAAACAAGATGCAACTGATAGACTCAAGGAAAATTTAGCAAAGTAGAGCAAATATAAGCAAATTGCAGTCCCCTCTGCTGAAATTAAAATCAATGAACATGGTACAGTTTTCCTTTAAGCTTCTTTGGGCAGTTACAGTCAGCAGTATTTGCATTCATCCCATTTGTGCCCCAGTCTTCCTAGCATTTTTTAAAGGACAGTGGCATAAAACCTGCACCACATGAGAAAGTTATTTCCACAAATCCATTATAAGAACTAAAATGTAATTCTACAAGTGACCATTAAGTATTGCAGCCATTTTAAGAAAAATATGCAGGAAGCAAAAATTATCCCAGGAGCTGATGTCTGCATAAAAGACTGCATGATCACAAACCTGTTATCATCAGCATGTGGACTGTAGTGATGTATAGGAAAAAAGTGGAATGGAAATGATCAACACTGGTCATTGGTGGCTTCCAGTTCTTCTTCTCGGGATACCTAAGCTCGGTGTAAGCTAGATCATGATCTTTTATCCAAGAGCTCTCTGGTTCAAAGGCTGTTAATCCCCCCATGATTCCAGAAATTTTAGGAATATAAAACACGTGTATTCTGCCATATGTCCCAGATCTTATATTTTTTGCTGTAGGAGATATTCCTTGTCTACTCTAAAAATCTGGTTTCCCCCCACTTTCTCTCTGTAATCAGAGGAATCAGAATCACAAACAAGGACATATGTACTAGGGATAGTTTCTAGTTTGTTCTCCTTGTCTCCATACAACAGCAAAATAACAGCTTAAGATGTAAAGAAAGGCATTTTGAATTAAGTAACAGTAGGTCCTATTTAACTAACTCCCAGTGGCCACAATATCCAGTTTAGCCATGGCTGCCTACTATGGCATAGTTCTCTATTGTTGAAATATTTCTCTGGTATTCTCACTAGCCTTCCCCTCAACATTTTTGTGAAGAAATTAACAAAGTTATAAAATTATGTTTAGAAAATGCAAGTATCAAGCAGAGTGGAAATAAGAGATTTGAATGAGAGTGCATGCTGAATATTTGCAGCAGGTTTTCTTGTGTTTTTTTTTTCTTTTGCTGTAGAAAAGACCACAAGTACTGCAGATTTTCCAGATGAACTAGAAAAGTGCTTCCCTGGAGTTATTTCTATGGGGTAATCAACAAAGGCTGGTTTTGATTCAGGGAAATATGTTTAGTTTTTTGGGGTTTTTCATTAATTACATTTGGCCAGTGACTTATTTGTGGTATTATTGTCAGGGCTGTGGATGCCAGTGCTTTCTCATAGTAATTATATGATCAGCAATGTTTCCACAAGTCACTCAGTTACTCCGGAGTCAGAGGGGAGTACTACTCTCCAGTCAGAGTATAATATATGTTTTACTTTTCTTCATACTCTGAAAGGGAGCAAAAGATCCTCATATTTCTGGTGTCAGTATAGTTCCTTCTTCAAAGCCTATCACATTGTAGATTTTTAATACTTGCATAATTTTTACGCCTTTCCCTGAACTGGCACAATGCCAAATGAGCTCAGTGCATAATTAATCAGTATCAATTATATTTATGGTAGATACAAGTTTCCCATCAACTTCAGTTTGCAGAACACACTTCCATTTTCATCTTACTTTCTACTGCCTTTCCTACTGTGTGCAACCTTGGAGATATCTATATTTACAACTCCTTGTGGGTTATTTATAAGAACAGAACAAGAATCTAGACTCTTAACAGTGAAGATATCTCATTGGTCTGCCTGCATATAAATTTGTAGTACCTAAAGTCAAGACTATGCTATTATGTTTTCCATTGAGACATTTCATGGAAAACTGTCAGCCTCCTCATCTGTTCTGAGATCTGCCCCTCTTCTCAAGCTAGAGACTTGAGAACATGCTTCATCTTTTTTCTCAAAGGATTATAGGAAGAGCCCTTTTCTCTGTTTTGTGACTCACCCTTTCTGCATCCTCCTCCAAATCAATTTAAAAATATGAATCAAAGGAAAATACACTCTAGAACACAGTTTTTATGGCGGTAAATGTACATTTGGCTGGACACAACAATACCTGGATCTCTTTACTTTGGCTTCATGCCATCAGAAGCTGTCTAATCATATCTATGTGATGGAAAATAGAAATTGCAATAAAGACTTATGCTTTTCAGTCTAAAAAAATCATCCACTAACCAACATTTTCTCAACTGTGGCCTTTGCACTAAATCTCTTGGCCATGACTCTAATAAGTAACACCAAGGCGTTTTGCTCCCAGATAGAAATAAGCCCCAAACTCCTCTGAATACAGTTCAAATACAGTGGAACAAAAGTCTACATGTGTCTTTTAACAAAACTCATTTATCTGTTGAGTCCTATGAAAAAGAAGACATGTTAAAGTCCTGTTAATACAGAGAATATCAAAAGAAGCATGTCATATTTGAAATTCAGAATTGATACATGAGTCAGCTCTGTCTTTTGCTTCTTTATCTCTGCGATTCATGACTCATTCACTTACTTGAAGGACATCTGTCAGAATGTCTTTAGCCGTTATTTCAGTCAGACTTTATTCTACAGTCTTGCATGAAGTAAGCGCAAAATTTCATCTGAGACTATTTTGTATACCTTCTGTATTTTTCCTCAAACTTTTTTAAACTCTTGGAAGTTTAAAAGGAACAAGATTGTATGAAGATCTTACTTAACAGAGGAGTATCACAACCTACAAACAAAACAAAAAACCACAAAAGCAGCAATTTTTTTGTGTTCAGTGGGTGTCTTCATTAAACCTTACTTGTTGGTCACTGGTCTTTAAAAGCAGAAAATGCATCTCCTGTTATGCCACACAGAAAGAAAACAAAAGGAAATGGTCTCAAGTTGCACAAGAGGAGGTTTAGATTAGATACCAGAAAAAAAAATTTGTGGAAAGGGTTGTAAAGCCTTGGAACAGGCTGCCCAGGGAACTGGTGTAGTCACCACCCCTGGGAGTGTTCAAAAATGTGTGGATATGACACTTGAGGACATGGTTTAATGGTGAGCATGATTGTCGTGCTAGGTAAATGGTTGGACTTGATGGTCTTAAATATCTTTTCCAGCTTTAACAACTCTGTGATTGTCTCTTGGAAAGGTAAGTAGATAAGCAGCCAGGATAGAGGGATCCTTTACTCCTTTCTGTCCTTTACCTACCTTTTATTGACATTGTCATTGTGCCTCTTCTGAAGCTTCTTGCATTGCCTGCTACCAGAGACAGGTCAGCACACTAGATAGAAGGTTACCCTAGTATGATACATCTGTCTGTATTTTCCATGCTGAATTTACATTCACATCATAACAGCAGTCATTTTTATTTTTTTTTAAGTAGGCCACCTGTCCCTCATGCAATTGTGTCAGCTGCTTAGGTTTAAAAATAATTTTTGCTAAAAAAAGTCTTCATACTAATAGAATCCTACAATGTAAGGTAATGAGATAAGTTACATTGCTCATAAACTTCAATAAAGAGAGATAAATGTTAGCAGTTTTGTATTGCTCATTCACATTCCAGTCCTACTTCCTTTTCCCTTTATTTTTTTCTCCTTTCCCAGCTGAATAAGGTAAACTTCTCCTTCACAGAAAAAGCAGAGACACACAGAGACAAATAGAGATCATCTAGCAACTCTTGTTCAGCCACTGTTGGTCTGCACTACGATTTAGGGCTCTTTGTTTAGTTTTAGCAGGGAAAAGCCCTATAAACTTTTTATTGAAGAGGATGTTGTCTAGCAGTCAGAGGTTTAGCCAAAGTATTCTGTTCTAGAATACGGGTCTACTGCAAAAAAATCCTAAGGCCAAGAAATTAAAAGGAAGCTACACAGGAAAGATGGGATCAGAGAAGTTAGGGCAAAAGCTATTCAAGAGCATGAAGAGAAGACATAGTAGATAAGGCTAAGTAGCAAAGAAAATGGGCCAAGTCACCTGTCATTTGACTTTGTGACAATTGTTACAGCAGAGAACTCTTTTCTTAATTTTCTTGCACTTAATGTCATATCCAGAAATCCTTATGATGTTACAGAAAAGCCTTAATAAGCCTTTTTAGCTGTCTGGCATAATTCTTCTGATCTTCTAGTTGTTTCCAAAAATGTTACCACTTTTCCTAAAGCGGCTGAGAAAATTTCCTATGCTTCTTCTGCTTGATGCAGTTTCCTAGAATCACCTTGCTTGCATATAGAGATGATAAACTGCAATTTATTTTTATTGTTCCCTGATCTCCCATTTCCCCCTATACCCTCTGTCAAATAAGCACCTGCTTCTTGCTATTTGTTCTGAAGCCTTTTTTCATACAAGAAAAGTATTTATTCAAAGGCCACTGTTGTGTATAGAAAGTGCTTTGAAGCCAGAAGCAGTGGTTCTGGATGTATATATTTTTAAATAGATCAATTTTTGGCTTCAGTCATAAGAGAAGCTGGTTTAAGGAAACTGAACCAGATCTCTTATTGCATGGCTTCTAAAGCATGTCTGATTCCAGATAGTTTGAATACTAAAAGAATGATCAAAATCAAACATGAAAACAGACCTCTCCACCCCATCCTGTTCCTAATTACATTAGCAAAAAATTCTTCACTGTGAGGGTGGTGAGGCACTGGCACAGGATGCCCAGGGCAGCTGTGGATGCTCCATCCCCAGGAGTGTTCAAGGCTGTGCTGGATGGAACTCTGAGCACCCTGGTGTAGTGCCAGGTCTAGTGCCCACGGCAGGGGGGCTGGAACTGGATGATCTTCAGGGTTCCCTTCCAGCCCAAACCATTCTGTGATTCTATAATCCCACAATACTATCCAAAAGAAAAAATAGGATCACTTTGTGATACAGCTTTTTCTGCTTATATAAGTGAAAAAATTGAGGGACAAATACAAAGTTTTTTTTAACTTACTGCTTTGTAAAAAAAAAAAAAAAAGAAAAAGTTCCCTGTAGTCTAACTCCGTTTTCCTCTCTCCCCTGAGCTTTAGCAAGGAGTATAATTCCCTTCAGGTCTGGGTTGTTTTTGGTTGTTTTTTGTCTGAAACTACCCAGAGATGTTCTCAGTAACACGTAAGTCTTTGGCAAAAATAGTTTGAAGAACTTCGTATCTCTGCCTAGCTGCGCGAACAGCCAGTACAGCAATTTCTGAGGAATGCAGCCTGTACACAGCCCCAGGGCTCGCCAGCACCCGCAGGTCTGTACGGCTGGTGAGCTGCAGCAGGAGGGTGCCCGGAGCAAGGCCGTGGTCCCGGGCGGTGCTCAGCCCCCCGTGCTGCCGGCTCAGCCCCCGGCCCGGCGGCACCTGCGGGGCGGGCCCTGCCGCTCCCATTGGCCTGCGCCGCTTCCCGCCTCCTTTGAAAGCTCGGGAAGGGCCGCCCGTGCCGCCTCGGCACTCGGGACAGGGACGGGACAGAGACAGCGCGGGAGGCCGCAGGTGAGCACGGGCAGCCGGCCCGACCCTGCCCCCGGGGCCTCCGACCGGGGCCCGGCCGAGCCCACCGCCGTGTCCTCCCTCGCGGGCTCCTGGGACAGCGTGGGAGCGTTAGGAGAACTGTGTGTGCTTTGTATGGCGGTGCTTGTCCTGACAGCTTTGTGCTCTGTAGTAAGTGCTAGTGTTCTTTTGGTTTGGGGCGTTTATCTGGGTTCAGCTTCTAGCGGCTTGTCAAGGTAGGCTTGCTGTGTGAGCAGCTGGGCTAGCTGTGGTGGTTTGTAAATGTGTTTCTGAGGCCCCAGCTCTGCAGTAGTAGGGCAGTACTGTGTACTTTGGAGCTGGTGCTTATGAAGTAGGGATGGAAAAACTTGTCTTACAATTTCTTTTGTGGCTTATCTTTTCATCCACTTGTTCAGCTGCCAAAAAAATAGTGACATTAATGGTGAACCTACAAGGTAAGCTTTTTTTTTTTTCCTCTTGTTCTAAAACCCTTCATGGTGAAAAAGAACTAGTGAATGATGGAAATAATAATCTGGAGAGATGGAATTCATGTCATCACTGAAACGCATTTAATTCCAGAATTGTGGAACTTATTTTTGTTAGGTGTTAAGTACTTAGCAAGTGTATGCTGCTGAAGAATCTCTTTATGATTTAATAGTCTACCTACGTTGGGCTTTAGTGTGTTTTATTCTTTCATAATTGGATGCAAATAATAAATCATTTTTGAGTTATTTCATCTGTTTTAAGGTAGGAGTATCAGCTAGCACCTTCACAGATAGAATAGGGCTGCTGTGAGAACAAGGGTACAGAATCTAATGTTAGACCTAAATAGAAGTAGTTTGCAGGATTGCTCTGATTTATATACTGCTTGGAGAAAAAGGAAGGAAGAATTATGAGGGACTTTAGTTATGGGAGTGTATGGTATACTTCAGTATAAAATACCTGCATATGTTTTTATCTGCCCTTAACACAGCTCTAATAAAGGCTACAAATATATGTGAGGTCCTTAGAACATTTGTGCTTATACAACTAATTAGTTCTGAAACTACTTAGGCTGAGCACAAGTAGATGGTTTTTCCTCTATCAGATTTCTGCACAAATGTTTGCTATGGCTTGGCTACACAAATAGGCCTTTTTTTTTTTTTGTACTACTGTTTATTCTATCTATAAACTGTAAAGTCAGCTTGAACTAGAAATTTCTATATGGTTCTTGTTTCCTCTCCCCCTCAAACCCCATCTTGCAACTTCAGTTCTCTCATGGTAGAACTAAGCATGATTCTGATGGTAACTGCTTTTGAAAACTGCCTGGGTGTCTCTTTGGAAATAGTCAGAATTTTAATGCACAGGCTGGCTGTGCGTTTATAGAATTACTGTTTCCAATAATATCCCTGCTGACCTCATGAAAGGGGGAGAAAGTAAACAGTAATAAAAAAGATGCTGGTTTGTTCTAGCTGAAAGGAACAGTAATTCTTTTCCCCCTTCAAAACTCTTCTGTCCTCCCTTCGTCTGCCTCCCTGGGAGGTGAGGGGAAATAAGGCTTGTATGTTAGTCTGCCCATAAAACTATGTATATGTGTGAGATGGCTTTTTTTTCCTCATAAGTTATCATTCTGCAAGTCATATGTTTTAATTCCTGCCTGAAAACAGTCTTGTGAAATTAATGTAAAGATCAAGAATGTGCTGCTAATTCTTCTGACAAGTTTTGTGACTTCATGAGTATGCCACTTGCTTTCTCAAAAGTTTGTTGTTATGCTGGACTTGCAAACAGTAGTTACCAGGCAAGTTAAAAACCCTCTCATGCAAGCTGCTCCTCACAGATGCACCTCTGAGCTCTACCCGGAGCTCTGTGACTAAGTTCTACACTTCAACAGGTCATCTGCAAGGATGGGCTTGAAGGTTGAGTGTGAAGTGTAGCTGTGAACAGAGTGAGTTAATGTGCTGCTATTTTTTTGCTCAAATGCAGTGGGAATAATATTTAAAAGTAATGACAGTGTTTCAGATTAATGCAATTTCTCCAAATTATTTAAATACCAAAGTAAAGTTTCCTATTTTCTTTTAACCTTCCTTAAATTGCTTTTTAATTAAGAAAAATAGAGGGGCCTCTGTTTAGCTTTTGCTATATCTATATTTGCCTGTAGGTATTTCTTTTTACCCTCATTACTATTTCTACTCTTGGACTGTTAATGTGTCAGTTTTTATCCTGTCAGGATAACTACTGAAGTACAACACAATTCTGAAAAGGCTTGCATGTGATTAAGTGTATGCAATATGTAGATGTCTTTTTAACCAGTTAAAAGCAAGCACCCTGCCCTGTCCACAGCATCTCTGTTCTTCTGGGATTTCTTTTTAAAGTACCTAGCCCTGAAAATTGGGGTGTGGTGGTGGGTGATCCCAGTGGCAGTAAAGGAGCATTGTGAGGTTCCAGCAGACTTTTTGATTCAGCCCTACAGGTGTGTATGTGCGTTTACCTAGCAACAGGAACAGCAGTAGCCTAGCTGATCGCTTATCTTGTTGTAACAGACTGTTTGCATTAAGCCTGCAGAAGATAAAACTTAGAAGTCCTGGCATCCTTTCCGTACCAGTGCTCTGCCTGTCGCTGTTGCATCAGGGTAGTTTCCCTGTCCCACAGAACTCTGAGAGTGCAGAAAATTTTTCCACCGTGTGCTGGAATAAAGCAGATTCCCCTCTCCCTTCCCCCAAGCTTTTGTGGAAAAAACCAAAGTGTGAGCAACCCAAGCAGAATAGCCGATAGCTGAGTGAAGGGTGCTTTCCAGGGGTGTGACGAGGGGAGGGTCAGGTGCTCCCCTTGGACCGGGGCTGTGCCCCGTGGCTATGGGGCAGGACAGGCGTGTCTCGGCCGAAGCGAGTTTCGGGGAGGATGAGTTGACACCTTCTCCCTCCCTTCCTCCCCCCGCCAGTCACGTGTTTGTCACGCTGGAAAACTCCCAAGAAAATCTGACTGCTACGTAATGGTGGGGGAATTCTCTTGGAAACAAAAGAGGAAGGGGGGAAAAATAGTCCACCCTCCCCCCTCCCAAAAAAAACAAAAAAAAAAAAAAAAAAAAAAAAAAACCCCAAAACCAAAAAAAAAAAAACACAAACA